>PVJS01010216.1:0-48554 GCA_004027185.1 Glis glis | reverse complement strand
TAGGTCCTGAAGAGTATCAGCATTACCTTGCTCTGTCGCCCTAGACAATGCTGGAGTATTTCTCCCAGGGGATTGTGGAGAAGTCAATTCTGTAGAGGGTGGGGAGTCCTCATCTACTGGCAGGACAAACCCCTCAGAATGCTCAGATTCAATGTCCCCAGCCTCTTCAGAGTCTTCCCAGATATCCCCGTTCCATTTTTCAGGATCCCATGGTTTTCCTATCAGAGCCCTCACCTTAACTGCAGACACCTGTCTAGGTCGAGAATGAACCTTACGTTGCTAATCAGCCAATCTCAGGATGAGGGCCTGTGTTTGATTTTCAGCAATCTCCGTTCTACGACTACAAGAGACAAGACTCTCCCTCAACACGCACTGGCTAACTGTTAGGTCTGATATACGGTCCTGGAGCTTATCATTTTCCCACGCTAATTTCTCAAGTGATGCCAGGAGTAACCAGCCAACATCAGTATATTCCTTAATATTTGTAAAATGGTCAAAAATATGAAATATAGAATCACTAAACTCTTTGCTCCTCACAAGAGGAGAGTTAGGGTAGTTGAAAGGGTCCACTCTTCGTATAGTTTTAAATAGTTCACACCACGGAGAATCAGTACCTCCCCTACTAATTGAAGGACGGCCTTCACTAACTTTAGGCTTAATCAAATTGGAGAGCCAGCTCCGGAAGCCAGAAAACTAACCAAAAGAACACATTCTTGTGAATTCTGTTACTCTGTACCCCACTCCTGGTACCAATATCTGTATTGGTCAGATCAACAGAATTCAAAGAATGAGTATATAAAAAAGGAATTTATTAGATCAGCTCACAATGTAGTCCTGAGTTTCGACTGCACGTGAAGAATCAGAGGAATCAGTAGCTGCTCAGGCGGTCTCAGAGCTGAAGCCTTAGGATTGAAGCAACCACCAATTCAGTCCAGTCCAAGATGTGAAGAGAAGGAAGCTCTTTGGAGAAACGATGGTGAAGTTTCAGCTCGAAGGCTGGAGGCCAACGATCTCAGACGAGAGCAGAAGATCAAGAAGCTCTTCAAGAGCCAGGCGTGGTGGCGCACGCTTGTAATCCCAGTACTTTGGGAGGCAGAGACCGGAGGATCCGGGTTCGCAGCCAGCCTCGGCTCTCTTGCTCTCTCTCTCCCTGTCTCTCTCTCTCTACCTAGTGAGGCCCTCCGCAACTTCGTGAGACCCGGTTTCAAAATAAAGTATAAAAAATAGGGCCGGGGGTGTAGCGCGGAGGTAGAACACCCCTGCGTTCAATCCCCGGTACCACACACACAAAAAAAAGAAGCTCTTCAAGGAAACAGCAAGGGGCAAGGTTGGAGGCCAACGATCTCAGACGAGAGCAGACGCGTTTTCTTCAGGAAGAGTTGTGGCTCCCTCTACGCGGCTTTCTCCTTCTTTTTATCTAAGTCCTGCACCTATCAGAACCCTGCTGCCCACATTTAGGGCAGGACTTCCGGTTCAATCTGCTGTTATACAACCAAAGTCACATGATCTTAGGAGGGTCAAGTTGACAAACCAGACCAACTATCACAGAGAGCAAGCAGAGTTTGCGGGTTATGCTTCAAATCAACCAATCATAGTGAATTTTTCCTTATTTAGAAGCAAAGTGGTTAGTCTAGGGGAGTGGGCTGAGCACACAGGCAGGGGTCGGTTTCTCGGGCTTTGTCCTTGGGCGGGGGTAAGGGCAGGAATTGGTTTCTCCAGCATTGTCCTAGGGGAGATAAGGGCAGGAACTGGTTTCGTCCTTGGGGAACTGGCTTTGTCCTTGGGGTGGTAAGCAGGGAGTTTAATACTAAACTAGGAAGCAGGGCTATATTTTCGGCATATTATCACACAAGTTAAACTTTACATCAATTTACATGTTTCTTTTAGTCCATATATAAACTAAAGACTAAGGTGGGGTGTTTAAAAAGTCACCAGATATTCTGGGTTCTGTAAATCCAAAGAAAGATTATTTAGCAGTTAGCATCCTCTTAACCATTTAGGTGGGACCTTTCTCTAGAATGTAGACTGCTGGACAAAAGGGAAGGGATGGCATAAAAGGATTAGAGAGGGGTGACAACCTTGAGGAAGGGCAAAGTGAGTGACTTTGCCACAGACAACTCCCTAAAGGAGCAGCTCTATGATACCAGGACTTCGCTTATCACAATAGGGTCAAGCTGTGGTTTATAGCAAGTCTTCTTGAGAAAGGATAAATTGAGTAAAAGTTTTACCTGGCAGGTTAAGCAGGTGAATCAGGATCTGATGTTTTCAAAGCTTATACTGGGTCTCCAGCTACATATGGGTATGGAGATACATAGGTGTGTATATATATACACACATATATAATAGAGGCAGATAGTAGCTGCTCAATTAAATAGTGTCTAATGTTTATGTTTATATTGCTGAACAATAAGCGGATGCTGCCTTCTCCTAGTCTTCCTGTCACAGAAGAAGGGTTGATTCCACAAAGGGTCTGGAACAGTTCCCAGTAGCAGGGAGAGGGGAACCCAACCCAGGATTGGCAGGGTTCCTTCACTAACGTGACTGGAAAGAATTTCAGCACGTGTCAGTCAAAGACATAGAGATTTATTCGGGGAGAATGCGGGTCACCTCAGAAGTGAGAGAAATGCTTGGGAATGCAGAGCTCTTTTTTTATAGGAAATTTTCGTGAGGGGTGGGCAGGAGGAGGCATGTAAGGATGACGTCAGCTTGGTAATCACAAGATGATTTGGGGAGTTTTGGCCATCTTCCAGGTCCTGACAAGGCCTTCGCTGCATTATCAGTAGGTATCCATTTTGTTTAAACTGTTCAAGGACAGCCTAGAGTGCCCAAGAAGATTGCTCTTTTGTGTGACCTCTTTTCTCTGATTCACAAACACCTCCCTGAGGATAGTCCACAGTACTCCGGTAATGAGTAAAGACTTGTAAATCCCTCAGAAACTTGGACTAACAGGCCTGGCTGAGGAATAAGGGGAATTTGCCACAGGCTTCCACATTAAAGTTACACTTTCCTTGTTCTTCCTTTATGTCTCCTTTCTACCTATTTCTTTTATTTTTGCTATCCTACCTCATTCCTGTGTCACCAGATTGAGGTCAGGGCTGCTCACGGCTTAAAGGCCAATATTCAGGAGCGGAGAGTCGGTAGGAAGGAATCAGGTTTATTCAAGGACCAGCCCTGAGGAAGACAGAGGGGCTATCCTCAAAGCTCCATGTTAGGGGGCTCAGAGGGCTTTTATAGGGAGGGAAAGGAGGAGCAGGGCAGGAAGGCTGTGAGCTGAGCAGGGTCATCACCCGGGATATGTGTCTCCTTTTTAATTCTTCTCTAGAACATTGCAATGGACCATGAGCTCTTGGTGTCCATCTGGGCTAGCTATTGTGGTACTGGCGTTTAAACCCAGGGGAAGTCTACCTCTGAGCTACACCCCCAAGCCCTATTTTATTTTTCATTTTGAAACAGGGTCTTGGTAGGTTGATGAGAGTCTCGCTACTTGCCGAGGCTATCCTCGAACCTATGATCCTCTTGTCTCAGCCTGCAAAGTACTGGGATTTCAAGTGTGCACCACCACACCTGGCTTATTTTTTATTTTGAAACAGGGTCTTGCTACATTGCTGAGAGCCTCACTAAGTTGCTGAGGCTGGCCGTGAACCTGCGATCCTCCTGTCTCAACCTCCCAAGTACTAACATTATAAGTATATGCCACCATGCCCACCTTCTTGTAGTTCATTTTAGACAGACATGTTGCTTTTCTGCAAGTTCGAATGTTGCCAGGGAAGAACTTAAACCCTCTAGATTCACTTGCTCTTAGTTAACCTAGAAGTTATTACTTTGGAAGGCACACAGCTGGGCAATACGTTATTAATCTCCCACTAGCTTTGCTGTAGGTAACACTTCTGACCTATGGGTTATGATGATAATGGTTGCCTAGGTTACTCTTCAGGGACCTCAAGGCCATTTTTGCAGAAAACTCTTACTCTTCACTTGGGTCTATGGATGTACCATGGGTGACTGGAATGGATTGAAAAGATTTGGCATCTCTGTCTTCATATTGTATCTGTCTCCTATTTTGCCTTAGCTTTTGGGTCAGATTCTACTCAGTTCTGCACATAGACCTGTTGAACATTTGAGAAATGTTTTGTCCAAAACTATAATATATTTGGTATAGATTTGCCTAGTCTCTCTCTCCCCCACCCTGTTCAAGGCTAAAGACACCGACCAGCCACCCATGACTGGAAACACCAGACCACTAAAGGAGTGAAAAGAGCTCCTGGAAGATCTCCACCTACTCCCAGAAAAGACATGAATATCCCTCCCCTTTCCTAGCCTCTTCTTCTCCCTCATTATTCCCATCCTACACCTGTAATCCTCAAACCCCTGGAGTTGAGCTGGTTTGTGAGCTGAGCTCCCACTTCTCTATTCTTTGGCCATTGAATAAAGCCCTTTCTTTCTCCAAACACTCGTTTCTTGGACATTGGATTTTCCATGGGATGAGCCCCCGAAACTGGGTTTGGTAACAAAATCTCACAGCAATTTCCATACTTTGTGTAGTGGATGCACAGAACTAGACTATGGAGGGGCGGTTCAAAGGTCACCAGATGTTCTGGGTCCTGTAAATCTAAAGGATGGTTATTTAGCACTTAACATTTTAACCCTTTAGGTAGGGCTTCTCTAGAATATAGAATGCTGTGGAAAGGAGGGGATGAAAATTTGCAAAAGGACTAGGGGTGAGCAGAAGGGCAAAGGGAGGCAGACACAAAGTTACTGCCCAAAGGAGCCATCTTGTTACACCTGGGCAGGCCCCTTTGTGCTTTATATCTAGGATGATTGTATAATTTATTTCCAAATCAAGATACTTTTGTCTGGGACAGATGCTAAATTGTTGGGACACAAGTTCAACAGTCATGAACCAGGACTGTCCTGGGCAAACCAGACATGGGGCCTGCTTTGTTTTGTTTCTAGGAACACTTTGCACTTTGAGCTTCTTGCAGAATGTCTCAGAGGCTGTGAATACTGTGAATACATGTGAATACATGTGAATACATGTGAATACTGGGAGTAATTGCAGAGGGGGGCGGGTGCCCAAGTACAGACTGTGTGATGTAAGTTCTTAACTTGACAATGGTGTGAAAATGATATGCATTTAACAGAAACCAAACTTCACATTTTGAATTTCAATCCTTTCCTGGGCTTGTGATATGCAGTATGATTCTCTCTCTCTAGATGCTGGGTGGGGGCAGCGGGCTACAGTTCCCCTTCAGCCCCAGGTCACGAGGGTGAATAGCTGTGAGGCCAAGCTAAGATGTTTTAGTAGATCAGGTATATAAGTGGATGAGCATCTATATTCCCAGTTACCCAAAGCAGAACGTTGCCCTTCCCTTCTAAGTTCCTTTGCCTCAGTTTTTCCTGGGAGTCACTGCTGAGGGGCACTGAGATGTATATGCACAGGATCTCTGAGACTGAACTGTAAATCGTTGCTTGTGTCCCTCAGTTGAGGAACTGGGTGTGAAGAGGTGCATCAAGGACCATTGGGGTTGGAACTTGAAAGCAGGATTGTTTCTGGGGAGCTCAGGGCACCTCCCAGCCAGACACTCTTCAGCAGGTTTAATCTGGTGAGGGTGAAGCCCCAGCTGGCCTGGGTCAGACTAACCAGAGGTGTGGACCTCAGCAGCAGTGGTGGGTGGACTGCAGCAGCAAGGAGAGATAGCAGAGGAGCTGGTGGGAGAGTCGGGGCTCCAGGCTGATGTGAATTTCTTGTTGCTTAGCACCGGCAGCTCTAGGCTTCCCCACTGGGCAAGGTTCGGGTAGAGCTTGGTGGCCAGGAAGCCGGTGAGGTTATATCAGACTCCTGCTTAGATAGAGGATTCAGAAAGAAGGATTTTCACTAATATGTGGCGTTGGGAACTTGAGCTCAGGCCCATGGGACCCCAGCTCACACCACACTCAGGTTGGGAGCAGGAACAGAAAGATGAGGGTTTCTAAGTCATTCTCCATCAGGATAAACGAGACCATGCCCCCTCGCTAGTTCTGAATAAACATGTTCCTCCCCATGTCCTTGTCCTGTCTCTCTGTTTCCTTTTCTTTGGAAAACCTGATTATTTTCAGCTTTCTGTGTCATTTCCCCCCTACCCTGTCAATCACAGGGGAAAGCCCACAGTGCATCCTGGCAGAGCTCAGCGTCTGTACTGGGCGGTCCCAGCTTTGTCCCTGTTTACAGTGAGACTTTGGGGAACTACAGAAAATATGGAGCGAGCAGGACGGCCTCCTGTGGGTATTGCTGCAAGGCAGTGGGGTGAGTTTACAAGGGGCATAGGCCAGTGCCTGGCTCACAGTGAGAACTCAACGAATCATCACAAAGATGCACAAAGATCTTTTTTATTTTGGAAACCACCTGTGTAGAATTCAGATTATGTTAAAAAAAATGAGGTCAAGAGTTAGACAGGTAACAGTGGAAAGTAGATACCTACTGGGGTCTAAATGGTTTCAAAGTAAGAAACATTTGGCAAACAAATTAACTGTTCTATCTCCTGTTAAAATACAGACAATTCTTTGTTATTCTACTTGTTTTAGGAAGCAACATAATTGTGCTATGAAATACTGTCACATAATTTAGACATCTATGTCTTTTCTGTATGCCCAATGCACTCTAAATCCTACCCCTCCCAGCTATGTTTCCTCTCTGGCCTTGAACTCCTCAGCTCTAGAACTTTCTCTTCTGTATGCTTCAAAACTGACCTTAGAGAGAAGCTTTAGATCAATGAAATGGAGTAGAGAGTTCATATACAATCTTCAAAGCAGAAGGAAAGATAACATATAAAACAAAATGGCATTTCAAATAATCAGAGAAAGTGGATTATTTAATAATTGGTGCTAGGAAAACTAGTTAGCCATTGGGATAAAAATAAAGCTAGAGGGCTGGCGATAGAGTCTAGTGGTACAGTACTTGCCTAGCATTGCAAGGCTCTGGGTTTGATCCCCAGCCCTGAAACAAACAAAACAACAAACAAGCAAAAAAAAAAAAACCCAAAAGCTAGAAATCCTTTTCAATCCTTAATCTATATTCCAGAAGGTACAATTACTTAAGTTAAGAATTGAAATCATAAAATGCTAGAAAATAAGAGTGATGCTTAAAATGGATCAAGAAGCCAGGCGTGGTGGTACACCTCTGTAATCCTAGTACTTGGGAGGCTGAGACAGGAGGACCACAGGTTCAAGGCCAGACTCCACAACTTAGTGAGACCCTATTTCAAACTAAAAAATAAAATAGGGCTGAGGATCTAGCTCAGAGGTAGAGCATGCCTGGGTTCCATCAGAAGAAGAAGAAGAGGGAGGAGGAAGAGGAGGAAGGGACCATAATAAAATTTTACTTTAGCTGGGTGTGGTGGCACATGCCTGTAGTCTCAGCAGTTGGGAGGCTGAGACAGGAGAATCATAGGTTCGAGGCCAGCCTCAGCAACTTAGTGAGACCCCGTTTTAAAATAAAAAATAAGCCAGGTATGGTGGCCCACGCTTGTAATCTCAGTACTTGGGAGGCTGAGACAGGAGGATCGTAGGTTTTCAGTCAGCCTCAGCAACTTAACAAGGCCCTCCACAAGTTAGTGAGATCCCATTTCAAAATGAAAAATAAAATAGACTGGAGGTATAGCTCAGAGATAAATGTCCCTAGGTTCAATCCCCAGCACCACACACACAACAACAACAAAACAAACAAAAAATAAAATGGGGCTCAGAGGTAGACTGCCCCTGGGTTCAACCTCTAGTCCCCCCCCCAAAAAAAAGAGTAGGCTAGATTTAGATGTGCTGATTATGGAAGATTCTCAAGATATACTATTGAATGAAAAAAAAGTGAGGTATAGAATATAACATAGTGAAATTTTTTTTCATAGTGAAATTTTTTAACTATGTCAAAAGAAAAGAGTGTGATAAGTTGTGTGGGCATACTGGAAAGACACAGAAGAAACTTGTGTAAGGCATTTGCCTCTGGGGAGTTGTAATGGTTCAAATATACATCTGCCAATATGCTCCTCCCTTTTAGAAGTAGAGCCTGTGCCTCCATAAGCTGGACTTACTGACTGTGTGTGTGTGTGTGTGAGAGAGAGAGAGAGAGAGAGAGAGAGAGAGACTGGGGATTGAACCCAGGGGCATTCTACCTCCCAGCTACACCCCCAGCCCAATTTTATTTTTTGTTTTGAATCAGGGTCTTGTTAGGTTGCTAAGAGTCTTGCTAAGTTGCTGAGGCTGGTCTCGAACCTGCAATCCTCCTGTTTGACCCTCCCAGGTACTGGTATTACAGGCATGCACCACCACGCCTGGCTGACTCACTTCTAATGAACAGAATGTGGCAGAAGTAACTGTGTGGCTTCTAAAACTGTATGATAAAAGTCGCTGTGGTCTGCTCTCTTTTGGATTAGTCACTCTGGAGGAGGAGGAGGTAGATGGCCCCATGTTATAAGGAGGCTCATGTGCTAAGAAACTGAGCCCTCTTGCCAACAGCCAGTGAGGACTGAGACACCTGCTGATGGTCAGGTGAATGAAATAACTTGCAAGCCCCAGGCATGCCTTCAGATGACTGGAGATGCTGTATTAGCCAGCCTTCTGTCCCTACAACAGAGTACCTGACACAAGCTACTTATGAAATAGAGAGGCTTACTTCATTTGTAGTTTGGGAGGCTCCAAAGCCAAAGATGGGAAGTCCCATTGGTTTGGCCTCTAGTGAGGGCGGTGGATGGTGGTACATCTTGGCAGGAATGTGTGTAGGAGCAAAGGATCACCGCTAGAACTGGAGGGAGAGAGGGGGGGGGAAGGAAAGAGAAGAGAAGAGAAGAGAAGAGAAGAGAAGAGAAGAGAAGAGAAGAGAAGAGAAGGGGAAGCCGGGCGAGGTGGCGCACGCTTGTAATCCCAGTACTTTGGGAGGCGGAGACTGGAGGATCCGGGTTCGCGGCCAGCCTCAGCGCGCTCTCAATCTCTCTCTCTCTCTCTCTCTCTCACTCTCTACTTAGTGAGGCCCTCCGCAACTTCGTGAGACCCGGTTTCAAAATAAAGTATAAAAAATAGGACCGAGGGTGTAGCGTGGAGGTAGAACGCCCCTGGGTTCAACCCCCGGTACCGCAAAAACAAACAAAAGAAGGGGAGAGGAGACCGGGATCCCACAAGTCCCCTTCGAGGACATGCCCCAAATGGCTTAAGGGTACCTCATTATGCCACACCTCCTAAAGGTTCAGTAGTGCCAGCCCCAAATCCAAGCCTTCAATTACAATGGACCCTCCCTTGGGTGACACTCAAATTATACAATTAAATGATAGCCAAACCTTAGCACCCTGGCTGACATCTTGGCCACAACCTCATTTAAGACCCTGGACCTGCTAAGCTGCTCTGAAATCCTGACCCACAGAAGCTGAAATAAACATGGAGCTAAGCCATTATGCTTTCATGCAATTTGTAGTGGGATATTAGATACTAACACAGAAGTAGAAGTGATGGAAGAAAAAAGAAAGGGAAGAAGAAAACTCTTGATTTTTGTTCTTTCTATTCTTCTGTTCTATCTGTACTTTTCTACCATCTGCATATATAAATTTAATGATAAAATAAGGCTTCCCTTTATATTTAGCTCTCTAGGAATCTGCTCTTTGCTAGATAATTGGCCAAATTAACCCCTGCTAAAGGGACAGTATTGGGCTGAGAAATTTTCCCAACCCAGTTGAGGAGGTAATAATAGCACATAACTATTGAAGATTTATTATGTGCCTGGAATGGGCTCAACAATTTATTTGTCTAATCCTTACAGCACCTCCAAACAGTGGTTTTACTATTAGTTCTACTTTATAGATGAAAAAGGTGGTTGATAGTGTTGTTCAGATCATCTAAGTCCCTGAATTTTTTTCTTAATTTTTCTGTCAAAGGCTGAGAGAGGGGTGTTAAATATTCAAAATTCAACAGCAATCCTTAGTTTTAGAATTGACTATTTCTTCCTTTAGTTCTATCAGTTCTTGTTTAAGGTGTTTTCGTGTGTGTGTGTGTGTGTGTGTGTGTGTGTGTGTGTGTGTGATACTGGGGTTTGAACCCAGAGGCATTCTGCCTCCAAGCTATACCCCAGTCCATTTTTAAATTTTTGTTTTGAGTGCTGGGTGTGGTGGTGGACACTTGTAATCCTAGTACTTGGGAGGCAGAGACAGAAGGATCCAGGTTCACGGCCAGCCTCAGCTACTTAGTGAGGCCCTCCGCAACTTAGTGAGACCCTGTTTCAAAATAAAGAATTAAAAATAGGGCTGGGGGTGGAGCTTGGAGGTAGAATGCCCCTGGGTTCAATCCCCAGTACCACAAATAAATAAATAAATAAATAATTTTTTTGTTTTGAAATAGGGTCTCACTAGGATGCTGAGAGTCTTGAAAAATTGCTGAGGCTGGTGGTCTTGAACCTGTGATCCTCTTGTCTTAGCCTCTCAAGTTCTGGGATTACAGGCATGTGCCACCATGCCTGACTGTTTCGGGTGTTTTGAAGCTCTGTTATCAGGTAAACACACATATAAGAATCTTTAGTTTTCCTGATGACACTTCAGTCATCATGAAATGGCTCTTTTTATCTTTGGCAATATTCTTATCTTAAATTGTCTTTATTTTTTGCATGGTGTATAGTTTTGCATCTATTTATTTTCAACCTATCTTTTATTGGTGCATTGTAGTTATACATCATAGTGAGATTCAAAGTGATACTGAGAGCCAGGCTTGGTGGTGGTGCACTCTTGTAATCCCAGTACTTGGGAGGCTGAGACAGGAGGCTGATAAAGGAGGCCGGCAGGTCTGCAGCTGGCCTCAGCAACTTAGTGAGGCCCTCAGCAACTTAGAGAGACCTTGTTTCAAAATAAAAAATAAAAAGGGAGCCGGGCGTGGTGGCGCACGCTTGTAATCCCAGTACTTTGGGAGGCAGAGACCGGAGGATCCGGGTTCGCAGCCAGCCTCAGCTCTCTCTCTCTCTCTCTCTCTACCTAGTGAGGCCCTCCACAACTTCGTGAGACCCGGTTTCAAAATAAAGTATAAAAAAATAGGGCCGGGGGTGTAGCGCGGAGGTAGAACGCCCCAGGGTTCAATCCCCGGTACTGCAAAAATAAATAAATAAATAAATAAATAAAAGTAAATAAAAAGGGCTGGAGGTATTGCTCAGAGGTCGATGTGCTGTCACTTGGTAAAATGCTATTCTGGCTTCATCAAATAGTCCATGAAAGATCATTGCTTTGAGAAATGTTTCAAATGGTGGGGATGTCTGTGGAGACAGGGAACTTTTATGAGCGCTTTTCAAATTACAATACCCAATCCATTTACCAACAAGAGAAAGTAATGGCTGCGTACACAAACAGGAGATACTGACTCATGGACAGCTAAGCCCACCTCTGCGATGACTCACTGGGCCTGGAGAGCTGGAGGAAGTGGTGGAGCAGTCAGGCCACGGCTCATGTTTGCTTCTGGCTTGATGAGACTGACTTGGGAAAGGCATGAACTTGATCTGGCAGGTCATTAGGTGTCTTCTGTTCACTCTTATTTACCATCAGGAGGGCATGAGATCCTAGGATGTGATTAGAAATGAGCAAATAAATTCAATTTGAATGAAATCATTCAGTCATGCAGGGTTGGGGTTGGGGGCAGAGGGTGAGGGGAGGTGCTAGGACGATGTGGGGAAAGGTTTGAGGTACTGGGCACGAGGGGTCCCTGCTGCATTTAGACCCCATCTCCTCCCTTCTTCTGGTGCTGGGGGGAGGGGGCTGGCTGCCAGCTTGGCAGCAGCTGCGCAGGGCCTGAGTCTCAGAGGTCTGTGTTTGTTATAGCTGTGGTCTTTCCTGACTTAGGAGCTTTGGGGAAGTCAGAAAGGCTCCATAAAATAACCCCCTTTTCTCCTCTATAAAACAGTAGCTATGGATTAGATACTCTTGAACGACTCTGCTGCTTCTGGATGGACCCCTTCACCGTATCAGCCACACCACGGGGAGACCATGGGGATGGGAGCCAAGACCAGGGGGGTCAGAGCAGGAAGGAACGGACACTGGAGGGTGAGGGGCCAGGGGCCAAGGCCCTTGTCACCTCTCTCTTTTAACCCTTCTTCCATCCAAGCTGCAGGTGGGGATGGGCAGGACCCAGAGAGCCCTCCTGTCCAAGCGTGATAAAGCTCAGCTCTCCCTGGGCTGGGCACTGTCATCACCTCCCAGGAGAGCCTTGGAGGACAGGGGTGCCATGGTCTTCCCCTGCAGATTGGAGCTGCTACCTGAAATCCTGCCAGCCGGGCTTCCTCTCCCTGAGTGAAGCCCTGCTCCAGCTACAGACAGTGACTTGGGGAGGGGAAGCATGGTGTCTTCATTTCTCTTTCCTCCAGGGATGGGATTTTGGGTGGATTAAAACAGTGGGAGAAGGGGAGGAGCAAGGGATTCAAAAGATGGGGGAAAGGTGAATAAAACATAAAGGGATGGTGAGAGGCTGGGTGTGCCAAATGCCACAAATTCCGTGTCGCTGCTTGGACTCAGCTCAGTAGCTTTCCACCTTTCCTTCTGAGTTTGTCCTCTCCCTTCCTCTTTGTTTATTAATTGTTGAGTGTTTGCTCATCAGCACCCTCCATCAAACTTAAAAAAGCAGGAGGATGTGTTGGAGTCTATACACTCACTCATTTTAAAGTTTTCATCAGAATTGTCTACAGCCAATCTCCCCTCCTTCCAAAGAGGTCGCCACAGGCTGGCTCCCATTCTGAGAGGCCTTCCCCAGTTGGAGCTCCAGAGTCTGGGCTTTCTCTGCAGATGCGTGGTCTCAGCATGCAGTAACTCTTGTCCACAGCTGGAGGGGATGGGAGGATGTGATGTCTGGGGTCACTACCTGATACCCCTGGGTGGCCCAGCTGGAGGGATGCATCTTTCCACAAGACAGAAATAGCAGCTCAGGAGGAAGAAACTGAACCATCAAGAACATGAGGGCTTGAGAATTTGTGAAGAGGTGGGAGACCTCCAACTACAAATTTGCAGCTATGGCTCTATGAAATGTCTTACCAGCATTTGTTGTTATTTTTATTTTATTGTGGTACTAGGGATTGAACCCAGGGCTTTGTACATGCTGGCAAACATTCTACCACGGAGTTACATGTATACATATATATTTGTGGTGCTTGGGATTGAACCCAGGGGTGTCCTATCTCTGAGCTACACCCCCAGACCTATTTTATTTTTTATTTGGAGACAGGGCCTCACTAAATTGCTGAAGCTGGCTTCAAACCCATGATCCTCCTGTCTCAGCTTCTCATGTATTGGGATTACAGGCAAACGCCAACACGCCTACCTCCTGGCCCATATTATTACTTTTAATTTTTAGCTTTTCCTCCCAAGGTGCTGCATGCCAGTTGTAGACATTTCAGAAAACAGAGAAAATGATAAAGAGGTTGAAGAAAATGGCTCATAACTTACTACCCACTGATAATGTATTGACACATTTACTTCCAGTCTTTTCTTGTTCGTCCATTTTTTTTTTATTAGTTGAGACTGAATAATGTATACTGTTAGCTGGCGCATGTCTGTAATCCCAGTACTTGGGAGACTGAGACATGAGGATTGCAGTTTTGAGGACAACCTCAGCAACTTAATGAGAGCTTCAGCAACTTAGAAAGAACCTGTTTCAAAAACAAAAGAGGCCTGGGGTGTTGCTTGGAGGTAGAATGCCTCGGGGTTCAATCCTCAGAAACACAGGCACGTGCGCGCACACACACACACACACACACACACACACACACACACGGAAAAAAAAAGGGCTGGGGGTATAGCTCAGTGGTAGAATGCCCCTGGGTTCAATCTCTAGTACCAAAAATAAGTATACTGTTTTCTCTACTGCTTTGAAAATTTAAATCCATACCCATAAGATTTTCCTATGACATTAAAAATCTTTGTAAGAATGATTTTAAATCCTGTCAGAAGTATGGGCCTATCAGGCCTGATGGTGCATGCTGTATCTCAGTACTTGGGAGGCTGAGACAGGAGGATTGTAAGTTCGAGACCAGCCTCAGCAACTTAGCAAGGCCCTTAGCAATTAGTGAGACCCTATTTCAGAATAAAAAATAGAATACAGGTAGGGGTGTAGCTCAGAGGTAGAATGCCTTTGGGTTCAATCTCCAGCACACACACGCATGCACACACACAAATATGGACCTATTTTACTTAAAATTTTTCCTATTTTCTGCATATTTGAGTTGTTTCCATTTTTAAGTTATTTTAAGTAAATCTGAATTGAGCATGTTGGTGCATAAGTCCTTTGGTACGGATTCCCAGGGGTGGGCTGACACAGGACAGATTTCTCTTAATCCCTGGCAGGCTGAGTCTTTCTCAATCTCCATTCCTTCTGCCCCATTATGAGCTTGAGGCCCATTCATAAATCAGTTATGATCTTCTACCTCATTATTTCCTCCAAACTTCATACCAGTTGGCATGCCCACCAACACTAGATGGAAATTCAGGTTATTTTGAGAGGTCATTTGCAAGCTGGAAAATCCCTTATGTTGCTTTGATCACAAGGAAAGTTACACATCCCTCTAACCTCCCATTTGGGCCAGTCCCCTTAGCCTGTTCCCTAAATAAACACCCCATTAAATATCACAAAGGAATCGAGAAATCTTTATTAGTTTTTATTTCATTCTGAGTGTGTGCATGTAACTGAATTCTCATATCAACCCTGGGATATGGCAGCATTTTTTTATTTTGGCAGTACTGGGGATTGAACCCAGAGGCATTCTACCTCCGAGCTACACCCCCAGCCCTTTTTTTTTATTCTTTATTTTGAAACAGGGTCTCACTAAGTTGCGCAGGACCTCACTAAGTAGCTGAGGCTGGCTGGGAACCCGGATCCTCTGGTCTCAGCCTCCCAAGTACTGGGATTACAAGGGTGAGCCACCACGCCTGGCTACCATTTTCTTTTTTTTGCGGTACCGGGGATTGAACGCAGAGGCGTTCTACCTCCGCGCTACACCCCCGGCCCTATTTTTTTTATGCTTTATTTTGAAACCAGGTCTCACAAAGTTGCGGGGGGCCTCACTAGGTAGGGAGAGAGAGAGAGAGAGAGAGAGAGAGAGAGAGAGCTGAGGCTGGCCGCGAACCCGGATCCTCTGGTCTCCGCCTCCCAAAGTACTGGGATTACAAGCGTGCGCCAGAACGCCCGGCTCTGGCTAACATTTTCATTTTATAGGTGAAGAAGCAAAGACTCAGAGATGATAAAGAATGTTCCCAAGGGTCCAGAGCTGGTAAGAGCCAGAGGGAGGTATAAACCAGGTTGTACTGAGTCCCATGCTCTTGTCACACACCACAGGGCTTGGAAGAAGAGGGGACTTGTGGCCGAATGCTGAGGTCTAGATTTCTAAGGGTTTGATAGTCAGTTGAGAACAGGATAGGTTAATGTGTCCTGGATATTGGTTTCGATTGTGGTTTTGGCCTTATCATCTGGATCACCTTCCACTAGGATGAAGCCAACAGGTGACTGCTTAAGGCTGGCTCTCTGGAAGGACAGGTCTTGTAATTCTGATATAGGCGGAAAACTCCTGTCCCAATTACAACGTTGTTCAAGTTGTAGGGTCCTGGGGACTGGATTTCCCTAAATCGAGACAGTGCAGTTTCTCTACTGCCCTGAAAAACAAGACACATTTAATTCGATATCTTTGGACATCTAACCCAGTACAAACACAAAGTTAATAGCCACAAAAATATGATTGTATATATCACAGATGATATATGCTCATCTGTATGCATTTTTCCTTCCTTTATTATTGTTTTGGTTTGCTCTTAACTTCCCCTTTCTTCCCTTCCTCATTTCACATCAGTGCCCGGTGCTCACCCTCAGGTAACCCATGTTTACCACTACTATTCTTCTGACCATATTTCTTCATGCTATGTAATGCCATAGTTATGCACATGTGTATATGTGCACATGTATATGTGTGTATAGTTGTGCATATGTCTATATACATGCATTTACATATCTGTCATTTTTGAATGATTAACTTATTAAGGCAAATCAAGTTATGGCCACTTGGCCATGGTTAGCTTTTATTCCACAATAAGCTTTCTGGAGACCTTTAAGTCAGCTAACTTGTGTTGTTTGAGTCTGTTTTCTGTTGCTATAGAAAACTACCTGCGCCGGGCGTGGTAGCACACGCTTGTAATCCCAGTACTTTGGGAGGCAGAGACCGGAGGATCCGGGTTCGCGGCCAGCCTCAGCTCTCTCTCTCTCTCTCTCTCTCTCTCTCTCTCTACCTAGTGAGGCCCTCCGCAACTTCGTGAGACCCGATTTAGGGCCGGTGGTGTAGCGTGGAGGTAGAATGCCTCTGTGTTCAATCCCCGGTACCGCAAAAAAAAAAAAAAAAAAGAAAACTACCTGTGATTGGGTAATTTTCAAAGACTAGAGAGTTATTGGTTCATAGTTCTAGAGGCTGGGAAGCCAAGAGCATGGCGCTGCCCAGGGCCTGGCACTGCTTCAACTCACAGTAGAAAGTGAAAGGCAAGTGGGCGTGTGTGCAACAGAGGAAACACGGGCTGCTTTGCTTCATAACCTGCTTCAGCAATAATTAATCCAGCCCCTCTGACTAACCTGATCACCTCTTAAGGCCCCTTCATCCCGATACCATCACAATGGCAAGCCAATTTCAATAGGAGTTTTGGAGGGGACCGACCATATTCAAACCATAGCATATGTCTAATTCATTATTTTAAATAATGGCATAATATTCCATGGTGTGGTTGTACCAAAATGTATTTAGCTACTCCCCTGTTAACGCTAATTCCATTTTCCCCTCCACGAACAATGCTGCAACAAATGTCCTTGCACACATGTCCTTATGTACTGGCAATTTTATTTCTATAGGAAATATTTCCAGGAGTGGGATTTTTAGGTCAAAGGGCGTATGCATTTTCAAGTTTAGTGATAGCACCAGATGGCTTTCTAAAATGATTCTGATACTTCATACTTTCACTGGCAATATAGAACATCATTTCTCTACAACCACAACAGCAGTAGGACTTTCTGTTTTTGATATTTTTACTTGCCAGAAGGGTATAAAGTGATTATTTTGCTATTGTGTAACATTTATTATTATGTCTAGTGAGTTTGAGTGCCTTATGTTTGCTGGCTATCTGGATTTGCTTCTTGGTGGGTTTTTAATCATTTGATTTGTTCATTTTTCTTTGTGATGATTGTCTTTTTCTAACATTTGTAAGAGTTATTTGATTTTGTGTGTGTTTGTGTGTGTGTGTGTGTGTGTGTGTGTGTGTGTGTGGTAATGGGACTTGAACCCAGGGGTGCTTTATCACTGTGCTACCTCCCCAGTCCTTTATTCTTTTATTTTATTTATTTATTTATTTATTTATTTTTTTGTGGTACCGGGGATTGAACGCAGGGGCGTTCTACCTCCACGCTACGCCCCCGGCCCTATTTTTTATACTTTATTTTGAAACCGGGTCTCATGAAGTTGCGGAGGGCCTCACTAAGGAGAGAGAGAGAGAGAGAGAGAGAGAGAGAGAGCTGAGGCTGGCCTCGAACCCGGATCCTCCGGTCTCCACCTCCCAAAGTACTGGGATTACAAGTACTTTGTAATCCCAGTAATCCCACCACGCCCGGCTTATTCTTTTATTTTGAGACAGGATCTCTCTAAGTTATCCAGGCGGGCCTCAAACTTGTGATTCTCCTGCCTCAGCCTCCCCAGTCACTGGGATTACAGGTATGCACCACAGTGCCTGACTGGTTTAAGTGTTAACTTTGTATCATCTGCATTACAAACATTTTCTTTTGGGTTGTTGCTTCACTATTGCTCACTTATGGTGCCTTTTACTATACAAAGGGCTCTTACTTAAAAAAAAAAACCTCCATTAATCATGAGATATCCATTGATATACTACTGTGGTCCCTTGTCTGCAAAGATGGCTGCCAACAATCCCTCCCATCCCTGCACTGCAGAGCTGCTCCTCCTGTTAAGAGGTGTAGTTGGCCAGGCATGGTGGTGCATGCCTATAATCTCTACTTGGGAAGCTGAGACAGGAGGATTGCAGGTTTGAGATCAGCCTCAGCAATTTAGCAAGACTCAGCAACCTATGGAGACTCTGTTCAAAATAAAAACCAAAATAGGGCTGGGGGTATAGCTCAGAGGTAGAATGCCCCTGGGTTCAATCCCTAGTACCAAGGAGGGTGGGGGAAGAGTTGGAATTGGTTCCTCCTTCCCTTGTATCTGAGCCGATCTGACTGGCTTCTATCCATAGAATATGGCAGAACACTGACATGCAGTGACTTCCAACCATGAGCTTTAAGCGAGCCATAGGCCCCTGCTTTGGCCATTTCAGTGGCAGCTGCCATGTGAAGGAGCATGGGCTAGACCATGGCGTGGAGAGAGACCCTGTAGGGTCTCACAAAATTGCTGAGGCTGGCCTCAAACTTGCTATCCTCCTGTTTTGGGACTGGGATTACAGGCAGGCATCACCACACCCATCTGAGTGGAGCCTAGTAGATGTTCCAGCTCCAGTTTAGCAAACAGCTGAAGGCAGCCTCACGGATGAGCCCAGAAACTCCCAGCAGAACCCTGCAAACACACGCTGTCATAAGAAACAATGCATCACTGTTGAAAACCACTAAGCTTTCGGTAGGTTGTTATGAAACAATAAATAATGAAACACATATGAATAACAGTATGACAGCACATTACAGTAAAAACAAACAACAAGCTGGATGTGGTGGTGCACACCTGTAATCCCAGTACTTGGAAGGCTGAGACAAGAGGATCACAGGTTTGAGGTCAGCCTCAGCAGTTTAGTGAGTCCCTCAGCAACTTAGTGAGACCCTGTTTAAAAAAATAAATAAAAAAGGTTTGGGGGTGTAACTTGAAGGTAGAATGCCTGTGGGTTCAATCCCTAGTAACACACACACACACACACACACACACACACACACACACACACAGCAATGAACACTTGGGTGCCACACTACCTGACTTAGGAATATACACAAGCAGCTGGTAGGAAGCTTCTTGACCATATCCTTTTCCTTCTGTGCCAGAGAATTGCTATCCTGAATTTCCTGTCAATCATCCCGTGTGTGTGTGTGTGTGTTACACTGAGCTATACCCCCTGCCTTTTTCAAATTTTGAGACAGGAATTTGCTAAGTTGCCCAGATTCCCTTGCTGTATTTTACCACTTATGTATGTTCCTAAAACAATACATCATTGAATTTTGATGTTCATTTAATTGGAATCAGCCGGGCGTGGTGGCGCACTCTTGTAATCCCAGTACTTTGGGAGGTGGAGACCAGAGGATCCAGGTTCAAGGCCAGCCTCAGCGCTCTCTCTCTCTCTCTCTCTCTCTCTCTCTCTCTCTCCTTAGTGAGGCCCTCTGCAACTTCGTGAGACCCGGTTTCAAAATAAAGTATAAAAAATAGGGCCGGGGGCGTAGCGTGGAGGTAGAACGCCCCTGTGTTCAATCCCCGGTACCGCAAAAATAAATAAATAAATAAATAAATAAATAAATAAATAAAAATAATTGTAATCATGCAGTATATATGCTTTGTCACTTAATATTTTGTTTTGAAGATTTATTCACATTGATGTATTAGCTGTGGTTCATTAATTTTCAATGCTATGTTGCCTTCTACTGTTGATAACATTTGAGTTGTCCCCAGTATTTTGCTTTTATGCTATGAATATTAGTTTTACATTATATGTCAAAAATTTAGATAGCTATATTTTTTAAAATCAAGGTTAAACATGTACATAATTTAAAATGTAAAATATCACCTTGGGGGGTTCTACCTCAGTGGTAGAGCATTGCCTAGCAGGCACAGGGCCCTTGGTTTGAACTCCAGTATAGCAAAAATAATCTATAAAATTTAAAAGATACACAAGGCTTTTTAAAAAACTTAGCAGTCTCCTGCCGTCCATCCCAACACTCTCCTTCCTGCTCTTTGAAATAATATCCTTATTTTTTTTTCTTTTTTGCGGTACTGGGGATTGAACCCAGGGGCATTCTACCTCCGAGCTACACCCGCAGCCCTATTTTTTTTATTCTTTATTTTGAAACAGGGTCTCACTAAGTTGTGGAGGCCTCACTAAGTAGATGAGGCTGGCCGCGAACCCGGATCCTTCTGTCTCAGCCTCCCAAGTGTTGGGATTACAAGTGTGTGCCACCACGCCTGGCTATAATTTTTTTTTTGAGGATTTAGTTATTTAGTTTTCTTTTGTATAAGTCTACTCACCCCAATGTATTCTGTCTTCCCATTCCTTCATCCTTTCAGATAATTATGTTGCAGTATTTACTAGATCAAAATTATGGCTATATAAATGCTTTCATAGTTGTTTGTCATTCTTTGTGTGTGTGTGTGCATCTGTTCTGTATAATTAAGATTAAAAAAAAAAAATCACCAAAAAAAAAATGCACCCAGCATGGAGGCACATGCCTGTAATCCCAGTACTTGGGAGGCTGAGACAGAAAGATTGAGGTTTGAGACTAGCCTTGGTAACTTAGAGAGACTCTCAGCAACTTAGAGAGACCCTGTTTTAAAACAAAACAAAACAATTTTTTTAAAAGGCTGGGGGTGTAGCTTGGAGGTAGAATGCCCCTGGGTTCAATCCCCAATAAAACACACACACACACACACACACACACACACACACACACACACAACAATGACAACAATAAAATGCTTAGTTTTTTTTTTTTTTTTTGCAGTACTGGGGATTGAACGCAGGGGCGTTCTACCTCCGCGCTACGCTCCCGGCCCTATTTTTTATGCTTTATTTTGAAACCAGGTCTTACGAAGTTGCGGAGGGCCTCACTAAGGAGAGAGAGAGAGAGAGAGAGAGAGAGAGACAGGGAGAGAGAGAGCAAGAGCTGAGGCTGGCCGCGAACCTGGATCCTCCGGTCTCCACCTCCCAAAGTACTGGGATTACAAGCTTGCGCCACCAAGCCTGGCAGTTTTTTTTTTTATGTACTTTTCACTGATTAAAACCAAATCCACCCTAGTCCCCTTTGTGGATATGTGACCTCAATGTGTTGAACCACAATCTTAGTCTATCAGTTTCATCATCTTGATGATATCTTCCCAAGTGTCTTCTGTCCTGCTCTGCCTGAGGCTGGGTGCATGCTTGGCTTGGTCTGCAGCTGTTACCTTGATAGCTAGCACCTCTCACAATCGTCTAGCAGGTTCCCTTCACCTGCTTTCTGGATTCTGTCTTCTTTCTTCCATCAATCCCTGTGTTCCTGGTTCATAACACCTGGTAGCTATTAGAGAAAAGGTTCACAAGGGTACATAATTTTGAGTCCTTGCACATGAAAATAGCTTTGTTTTATCCTCGTAAGCAGTTAATAATGTAAGTGAAAAGAGAATTCTATGTTGAAGTCATTTTTCCTTATGACTTTGAATACATTCCTCCATTGTCTTCTACCTTCTAGCTGAAGAGCCTGATGCCATTTTGTTTCTTGCCACTTTGTAAGTGACCTATTTCCCACTGCTCAGCCCTTAGCCCCCACTCCATGTTTTTTTTTTTTTTTTTTGTCCTTTGTGTTCTGAAATCTTTGTCTTTTTGTAGATCTATTATAATATATTACTTTGGGCATTTGGTAGGCTCATTCAATCTGTAAACTTATGCCCTTTAATTCTGATAATTTTTTTGAATTATTTTATTAATAATTTTCTGTTTTCTTGCTCTGAAATTCTTAATATCCAGATATTGGACTTCCTAAGTGTGCCTTTTGATTTTATTATCATTCTCTACTCTTTTCCATCTTTGCCATATTGCTCTACTTTCTGGGATGGGAGAGTTCTTCAACAATATCTTCAAAACTTTCTATTAAAATTTTCAATTCTACAGCCAGGTGTGGTGATGCACGCTTGTAATCCCAGTACTTGGGAGGCTGAGACCGCAGGATCCGGGTTCGTGGCCAGCCTCAGCTACTTAGTGAGGCCCGCTGCAACTTAGTGAGACCCTGTTTCAAAATAAAGACTAAAAAATAGGGCTGGGGTATAGCCTGGAGGTAGAATGCCCCTGGGTTCAATCCCTGATACTGCAAAAAAATTTCAATTCTACAATAATATTTTTAATTTCTAAGAATTTTAATTGTTTCCCCAAATTGCTTTTTTGAAGCCTCCTGTTCTTGTTTCATAATTGTTCTATTTTTAAAAAATCTCTCAAAGATAATCATCATCATCATAATAATGATAGTAATAGCTTTTTGTTTAAGTTTTATTCTCCCTGCATAACTTTCTGTCCTCCACATTGCTTTTTCCCCTTCTCTTTCAGGGCTGGAGATTAAACCCAGGGCCTCGCACATTCTAGGCAAGTGCTCTACCATTGAGCTACATCTCCAGTTCTAGATTGTCACAGTAGACAATTTCCTCAAAAATGTAGTGATGCGTTATTAACTGCTTATATTTAAGAGTGAGACTAAAAAGTGAATTTAAAGCTCTGACTGTGTGGGTGGGGCTTACCAACTTTGGTCTTTAGGATAAACTGGGTGAACTGTTTTATTGCCAGTATCTTTAGGTGTTTCCTTCTGGATGAGGGATATTCTTCAGAGAAAGATCTTATAGTCACTTTCTTGGGGGCATAGGCCTAACTCTCAGTTTTCTGGGAACTAAGGTATGCAAGAGGTTGGCAGTTTCAGTACTGTTCTGTTGAATGGGTTCTGATCCATGGGCAAAAATGAAGCCACTCTCACACAATCAAAAGTATCAGATGAGCTGGGTGTGGTGACACATGCCTGTAATCCCAATATTTGGGAGGTTGAAGCAAGGGGGATCACAGGTTCAAGGTCAGCTTCAGCAACTTAGCCAGGCCCTCAGCAACTTTGTGAGACCCTGGTTCAAACTAAAAAAAGTAAAATAGCTCAGAGGTAGAAGTCCCTTGGGTTCAATCCCCAGTAACACACACACACACACACACCACACACACACACACACACACACACACACACACACACACAGTGCAAGACAAAAGTAATCTAAACACAAGAAAACTCCACTTCAATGTATGAAATCAGTAATATTAAAGCAACATATCCAAGGGAATTTCTGCATCCAGGTGGTGAAACAGTAGCAATTAAAAGCACAGAATAATGCAGTTTCAAGAAAGAGAAATTATCTACAGCACCAGACTCAGGAGAACTGCAGCCTCCAGAGCCGAGCGGGGACGTCCATCTGTAGCCTCTCTGCAGTCCTGGTGGAAAGACGGGTCAGGGGCAAGTGTGTCCACTCCACGGTGAGACCTCAGAGGGATGCCTCGGTTCTTCTGCCTTGTATGGCGACAGCTGCCTGAGCTTTGTGTTAAGTCCTTTGGCAGTCAGCCCAAGGTGGCCAGGCATGGGCTGGGCAAATGTCCCATTAAACATCTTGGCCTTGGAAAGTCTGGTAAGTGGGTTGAATTATTAAGTATTAACTGGTAAAAACAAAGTGGCTTAAACAAAGCAATGACTATATCAGGTTAGCAAAGAGCATAAGGACATTCCCATCCCAGGGAGACAAGCTAAAACGAGGTGAGAAGATTAAGGGAAGGGGCCCCTGAAGACAACCTAAGAAAAACAAAGGGGAGAAGATTAAGGAGTCTTGAACAAAAGTGACCCCATCTTGTGAAGACGTGTCATTTTGCAGGTCTCTTTGCTGACCAGAAACTCCAAAGTCTTACTCAAATACACTCAAATCCCCCGGCTTACCTAATGTCCCTGATGAGGTAGAATAGAAAAGATAAAAATATTAGGCAGAAAGGAGACATTGGGAAAATAGAGATTTAAGATTTTGAAAGTTCATAATCTAACTCCACCCTATAGGGTGCGTTCAGTCAGGCAGAAGCCTTAATGAATCCATACCCTTAATCACAATGGCTCCTCTCCACACCTGAGATGCTTAATGTAAATAGGGTGGGTGAGGAGGACAAAAGGCCAGACCCCACTGCCTATCTGTTGCCAGGGAAACAGGACTAAGAGGAAGTCCTGCCCTCTACTGTGCGACTCTGCCTGCCCCCTCCTATAAAAGAACTACAAAAGCACGTGGACACTCTCTTGCTCACCTGGATGGATGGATGTGGGCAGGGAGACTCACTCTCCCTTTCTTAGATGTCCCCCAACCTGTATCCCCGCCTTTCTTAGTTAACCCCCAACCTGTATTCCCACCTTTTTAAGTTAATTAAAACCTTTGCTTTTTTCTGATGGCACATGTTGAAATTCTTATTCATCATGGAAGCCAAGGACCCCTCAGAATTAGCTGTTTCCCATGACATCCCCATTGTCTTGCCTAAGATGTGGCTGACAAGTCCATCGTGTCCCTCTGCTTGCAGAAAATTCCCATTGTCCTGCTTAACCCAGCTCTAACAACCCAACCAACTCCCCTTGGCACCCCCCTCAGCAATGGCTAACCACCCCCTCCCTGGCCCCTGTAGAATCTCCCTTAAACAACCTATATAAGCTTCTAGTCTATAAGTGGACGTGGGCCCCATCTTTCACTGGAGACCTCCCTCTGCAGGTTTTATCCCAATAGAGCCTGTACTGCTTTGAGCTGTCTCCCATCTCCTTCCTCCCTGAACCTTTCATAGGGAAGGGGGAAGGAAGTCAGGAAGCTGAGGGGAGACTCATGCTCATATGCACTGCAAGTATCGAGTAAATACTTAATACTTCTCAAACTTTTTCAAGTCACAACACACACAGATTTCGACAGTAAACTGGTGAAAAGTCAATGAGAAGCCGGGCGTGGTGGCGCACACTTGTAATCCTAGTACTTGGGAGGCTGAGACCAGAGGATCCGCATTCGCTGCCAGCCTCGGCTACTTAGTGAGGCCCTCTGCAACTTAGTGAGATCCTGTTTCAAAATAAACAATAAAAAATAGGGCTGGGGGTGTAGTTCGGAGGTAGAATGCCCCTGGGTTCAATCCCCAGTAACGTGAAAAAAAAAAAAAGTCAATGAGGCTGTTTTGCTTGGAGTGACTGCCCACACTCCACCTGGCCAACCCACAAGAACATGGGCTTCTTTTTTTCTTTGTAGTACTGGGGATTGAACCCAGAGGTGCTCTACCACTGAGCTACACCCCTCCATACTTTTTATTTATTTATTTATTTTTTTGAGACAGGGTTTCACTAAGTTGCCAAGGCCAGCCTTTAACTTGTGATCTCTTGCCTGTGCCTCCTGAGTAGCTGGGATTACAGGTGTGCACCATCACTTCCGGGTGAACATGGGCTTCTTACGAATTCTCTTCCCTCACCTCGTATTTTTCCCTGGCTATATCCAGAGCCAAGGCCTGGGCAGACGGCAGCGTTTTTTCTTGCAGTGGGGGCTGTTCTGGCTCACCAAGGGGGTCACCCTTTTGAATTCTTATAAGTATGTGTGTTAATGGTGATTGAACCCAGGGACTTTCTACCTCTGAGCTACACCCCCAGCCCTATTTTATTTTTTATTTTGAAACAGGGTCTCTCTAAGTTGCTGAGGCTGGCCTCAAACCTGCAATCTTCCTGTCTCAGCCTTCCAAGTACTGGGGTTACAGATGTGCGCCATGATGCCTGTCTCCTTTTGGAGTCTTAACACATGATCCACCTCTGCTTGAACCCCAGGTTTTTACCCTTCTCCCCTCCACGTACGCTAGGCCATGCGATTGGCAAGATACCTCTGAGGATAAACCCCAGCTCTGGCACTGTCTCAGCCCACTGCTTGTGCATTTCCTAATTCTAGCCCCCGGGGAATTCTCTTCCTTCCTCACAGTTCATAAATATCTTGTTTAAATCCTACATTTTTAGGTGTGCTGTACTGGAGGTCTTCTGTTGAGCATCTTGTCTGCCATAGAGTTGGTAAAAGAAGACCCGACATACTGCAG
The DNA here is from genome assembly GCA_004027185.1 of Glis glis. Lineage (NCBI taxonomy): Eukaryota > Metazoa > Chordata > Mammalia > Rodentia > Gliridae > Glis > Glis glis. The sequence continues at coordinate 22,734 of PVJS01010216.1, read as the reverse complement.
GAGAAGGGCTGCTTATGTTTATGTGACCATTTGTTCAGTTTCCCTCAGTGCAGCGTACTCTGGTAGATGCTGAGGGACATAAAGAAAAATAAAAATTGGTTCCTTTTCTCAAGGAAGCTTATAATCCAACAAGGGAGAAAACAGGAATGTAAAAGGAGATGGAGTTTGCAGAAGGACACACTAAGGGGAAGAAGTCCTGTTCTGCACTGCTTCAGCGAGTGGAGGTGAGGCGGGCTGCCCTCCAGGAGGTGGCCTTGCCTGGCTCTGGGCATCAGTGTGAAGCAGGTTGTCCTTTAGTTTAGTCGAAATCTTTCCCCCCGACCTCAGCTCCATCCTTTGCATCTATGCCGATTCGATCCAGCTCTGCAGATTTTGAAGGTAAGTGGTGGTATTTTATTTTGTTTCCCTTTTGGCTGCCTCTGTCCCATCCCTGTTGGAAAGAACCCTCAGTTTGTGGGACTTAGTGGGGAGGCAGGAGTCCCCTTCCCAAGGGCCAGTCAGGGGGAGTCCATCCTCCAGGTGAAGGAGCCCATCTGGACTGAGACGCTGGGAGGAACGGTGCAACAGGCGGGCTTGAGCTGGGATCACTCATCAGTTAAGGTAGACATAAGCATCTGGAGAAGGTGGTCCCGAGAGTGCAGTCCACCCCCTCCCGAGACTGCCCCCACTGGGCTGTACCAGCTACATTACTTGCTGCCCAGCCTTCCCTTTTTGTTTTTAATTTATTTTTTAAGTTTTTGGCATTGAGGATTGAACCCAGAGGCATTCTACCTCCAAGCTACACCCCTAGCCTTTATTTATTTATTTAAAATTTAAAACAAGGTCTTACCAAGTTGCTGAGGATCCTGCTAAGTTGCTGAGGCTGGCCTTGAACCTGTGATCCTTCTGTCTCAGCCTTGAAGGAAACACACCAGGCTGGCCCCAATTTGTTAGTTATAGCTGACTGCATTTTGTAAGTTTCCACTTACTAGAAAACTTTAAGATGCCTGGTTCCACATACCAGGAGCAGAGCAGGAAATCCCAAAAGCTAGATAAGAGTGAAGAAAAAAAAAAGGGAAAAAAACGCCTGGTCGTAAAGATAAACGTCAGTATATCCTACACAGTCAGCTCAGCAACCCAAGCAAATCAGCATTCTCCCCGGACTGCATACTTTAGGATACCCAATCAGTTCAAAGGTCGCTTGCTTTGCACGGGCTTTAACTGAGTGAAATGTAGATAAGCCCATGCCTGTCTTTGTTCTGGGCGCAGACTCCATTTTGGCTACAGGGTTCTGTATGCCTGGCCGGCCGTATTGATTTTTTTTTCTTTTTTACTAAAAGGTCTTCAATAAAGATTTTTTGTAATTCTCCACTCTGGCTGGTGGTCTCCAATTATTCCCAATCCTCGGACCTAACAAGCCTCCGTTACAGGTGTGTGCCACCGCACCTGGCTCCAGCCTCCCTTGTTTGAGTGTTTTCCAAGCCAAGAGTTCCCCAGGCTCCTGTCGTTTCTGTCATGTACCAAGGTGTTCTTTTTCTGCACACAGTAGTCAGAGTTGATTTTTACTACTCACAGTGAGAACTATGACTTGTGTACAAAAGCTCTTACTCCCTGTACCCCCCTTTCCACTCCCCGTTGGTTAGAGAGCCCAATGTTCTGCCTTGCCTCTGCCCTTTGGTGGGCTGTCAGCCTGTTGAAAGCTCTCAGGGGTAAGAGGAGCTCACTCTGGTGGAATAGACAGCAGAGGCCTATCCAGCGCCTGTCCTGAGGCCAGCATTGTTCCGCTAGATATTCCTGAGGGCACACATGCAACTGATTTCTTGGAAAGAATAATAGCACTAAGTACAAAGGCTTGATGTGCTTTGCTTAAGAACAATAGACAGTGACTACCATTAATCCAAATTGGCTTCGCTAGGCAAGCAAAAGAGCTTTGCACAGGTTAGGGGGACTCAGGCTCTGTGTTGGAGATTTTCCAGACAGTCTTTCAAAACACTACTTGTCCCTCTTAAGGTAATGTATATCTCTTTTTGGCATGTCTCCTATTTTCTATAATTTGTCAAGTATTACTCTGTGTAAATCTGATGAAACTTCAGATGCTTATCTTAAAATAACAAGGCAAACTATCTGAGCTTGGATATCTACTTAGAGTGCCTCGAAGCTCTCAGGTTCTCTTCCACTATGAGTCTGATCTAGGCTGTTGCCGGGCCTTGGGTAGGGGGTCATGGCTTGGTTCTGGCTTACCATGGAATTCAAATTCTTGGCAAGAGTGGTTGGTTCTAGCTGTAGGGACTGAAGTATGGTCAGAGCCCTTTGCTGGGATTAGTATGTAGAGACGGGGGAAGAGAAATATTCTCTCTCCTGGCATCACTGGACTGGTGACCATTTTCCCTGCCACCTGAGAAGGGTCCCTGAAGACTGAAGCCTAGAGAAACAAGCAGAGAGGAGGAAGATCAAGAGACAGCAAATGGGAGGAGAAGACAAAACAGGGAAAGAATGGAGTAGTAAGATGGAGACAGACAGGCAAGGTCCTGACTGCACAGAGGCCTCTTTCCAGCCAGGGGCCTGTATCCTGCAGTTCTGATTTTGAGAGTGACACCAGCCAGTCTCTTCTCCAAACCCTCCTCCTCTTTGTCAGCTGATAGAAGTTGGGTTTATATTACTCGTACGTGAGAGTCTTCTACTATGCTATGCAAGGCTTGAATTCTTTGTGGTGTCTATTTAGCCTTTCCCAACTTGAGGATAGTTTTGTTTGGTGCAGATGTGTACAAAGAAAGGTGTAGATGAGTTCTGCTTTCTCTCTGTCATTCCTTAACAGGAGAGTACCCTCTCTAGGCCACAGGCCTTCCCCTTCCTTGATCTTCTGCTCTAAGTATAACTTTACTGGCCCTCTGGGGTCTCCAGCAGTTTTCATATGTCTTGTTCACTGTGAAGTTTAGATATTTTTACAATATTCTAGTCAGTATATCTGAACTTTTAAAGCTACTCCTGTTTTTTGGATTTATTATAATTAATTTTGAACCATCTATATGTAATTATAAAAGTAATATATGTTTAGTATAAAAATGAAAATACAGAAATGACCAAGAGAAAAAAGTAAAATAATAAAACCATATAATTACCACACTCAAAGAAAACTATTGTTAATATTTTTGTATGTAGTGTCCTCCTTTTTGTATTCATATCTATGTCTGTGGTATTTTTAAAATCTACTTTCAAGGGATAGGAATATAGCACAGTGGTAGACCACTTATCTAGCATGCACGAGACCCAAGGTTCAGTCCCCAGCACCAAAAAAAAAAAAAAAAAAAGAAAAGAAAGAAATCCACTTTCAACAGTAGGAGAGAAATCACTGTCTCCTAAGGTTGTCTTTTCATGGCCTTGACTTTTTTTTTTTTGTTCTTTTTGCTCAGATATATAGAAACCATACCACTTCTTGTTATTGCCTCCCTTTTGTAACTTAAATTTTGGTCAAGAGGCAAGGCAATACCTTATTAGTTTCTATAACTTTAGCAGAACTTAACTTGTGGATGCCCCTCCTCCATCCCTACCCACTGATTTGCTGTATCTGGCCCTCCCTCCCTCCCTCCCTTCCTCTCTTCCAGCCTGCCTGCCTTCTCTCCCTCCCTCCCAGGCTGGCCCCAAACTTCTGGCCTCCAGTGACCCTCCTCCTTTAGCCTCCAAAGTTGCTGGGACTACAGGTGCATGTCACTGCGTCTGGCTTGGATTTATTTTATGATGTCTACCAAGGAAGGAACATCAAGGTCTTCTATCTAACTGCCTATTTGTACGTGCATTTCCAGTTTGCATGCACTTCTTTCTTCCTTTCTTCCTTTGTAGTTCTGGGGATTGAACCCAGGGGCATTCTACTTCTGAGCCCTATTTTATTTTATTTATTTTTATTTTGAAACAGGATTTCACTAAGTTGCTGAGGGCCTTGCTAAGTTGCTGAGGCTGGTCTTGAAACTGATCCTCCTGTCTCAGCCTCCCAAGTACTGGGATTACAGATGCACACCACCACACCTGGCATGTTTATCCATATGCTCTTACTAGAACCTATTAATATAGGTTAACAGAATTCTATACCTGTGTATACTTTTGCACCCTTTGGTGCTACTTCACATTCTTCATGCTTAAGAATATTATGGACTCAGTATCTGGGGTGGAACAGACCTGAATTTAAATATTATTTCATGGGGCTGGAGGTGTGGCTCAGCGGTAGAGTGCTTGCCTAACATGCCTGAGGCCCTGGGTTTGATCCCCAGCACCACAAACAATAAAGAGTTATCTGGCTTCCAGGATCTGCTTTCATACATCTGAGGAATAGAGATTAGTGGATCTGAGAGTCAGGGTTGAACTTCTATAAAGTAAGATATAATGCTCAAGAATCTCAGGAATCCCAGGGAAGAATCCCCTCACACCCCATCATAAGCACCATACAAGAGTTTACTTCCTGCACCCTGGAGCCCCAAATGATTATTGCAAAGGAAAACTTCTCTTTTTCTTGAATCAGAGACAAGAGACTGTAGCCCCTCAAAGCTATACTAGACTGAGGGGTCAGTGACTGATAACGAATCTTAGGAAAATGTTTGGTAAAAAGTGTAGGAACAGGGCAGTAAGACTGAAAGAGGAGCCGGGGTGGGATCACAGAGGAGAGGGTGAGAGGCCTGAGACAAAGTGTCCTGGGCGCTCTGACAGTTGTTTAATCCTTTGCAGTTTCTTGGATACACTGTTTCAATCTGAGCCAGATGCACTGAGGCTTGCCCAGGTCATCTGCAGTTTCACTGGCCACACTTTGTACACAAAATAGATAGTATTCCATTGACATTATGTACCTATGTGAGAATACCAATGTCAATCTCAATATCCTGTATGGGGAAGGGGGGGATGGGGAGGGAGCCAGGGGAAAGCCCAAGTGCTGTGTGCATGTATGTCACTATTACTATGAACTGCCTTATGATGTGAGATTATAACACAACAATAAAAGTATTTTAAAAATTAAAAAATAAAAAACTAAAATAGACTTTCTCTAATTCCTAATTGAGGTTTGGGAAGCAACTGAATTTTAAGATATCTTCTGTTAGGATCTCATTAAAAAGTTACCCATAGGGCTGGGGATGTAGCTCAGTGGCAGAGCACTTGCCCAGCATGTGCAAGGCCCGGGGTTCGATCCCCAGCACCACTAGAAAAAAGTTGGCCAGTGAATCTGGGCCTGCAGGGCACCTACCATTTATTTGAAGATGTCCTCCAGAAGAGGGTGGGAGCTGAGGTTCCATCCTAGGGGCATGTTGGCACCAGGAGAACCAGCAACTCCACTCCTCTCCCCTCCCCCAGTTACAAGTGTTGGGCTGAGCGACTGGGAGTCCCCAAGACCTGGCTGCTATGAATACACATGGACACATGGTTTCCCAGCACCTGCTGCCTGCCTGCTCAGTGAGGATGAGGGCTGGCACCTTCTCTAATTCCTAAGACTAAGCAGAGTGTGGCTCAGTGGTAGAGTGCTTGCCTAATATGCCCAAGGCCCTGTGTTTGATCCCCAGCACCAAAAACAAATGAGACTATTTCTTCCACCTATTTCTTTATGATACCAGGTAGCAGAGGGGATTGGTGAGGATTGGGAGCAGGTTGGGTATAAGAATGTAGGTAAATTTAGAAGAATGAATACAAAATGCTTCCTTCCTTTTTTGGGATGAGGCAAAGCTTTGGCAGGGAAAATCAGGAAAAGAAGTATTGGCTAGGCTGGGTGTGGTGGCGCACGCTTGTAATCCCAGTACTTTGGGAGGCAGAGACCGGAGGATCCGGGTTCGCGGCCAGCCTCAGCGCTCTCTCTGTCTCTCCCTGTCTCTCTCTCTCTCTCTCTCTCTACTTAGTGAGGCCCTCCGCAATTTCGTGAGACCCAGTTTCAAAATAAAGTATAACAAAATAGGGCCGGGGGTGTAGCTTCGGAGGTAGAACGCCCCTGGGTTCAATCCCCTGTACTGCAAAAAAAAAAAAAAAAAAAAAGTATTGGCTAGGCTGGGCTGACTTCTTTCTTTAGTCTGAGCAGAGGACTGTGTGGCCAAAGAGTTAGGGCAGAATTCAAGGGTGGCCAGTGTTTATTCATCATCCAGCAAATAATTCACACCAGGTGGCTACTGATGTGGATTGGGGATACAGAGAAAAGACCCAGTCTCTGTTCTCAAGGGACTCGTCGCTCCTTTCTACCTCTGTGCATCTGCTCACACCATTCCCTCTGCCTGGACTTCTGTCCATTAGTTTCAGGGTTTCTCAACCCAGGCACTACCGGCATCAAGAGTTGGGTAATTCTTTGTCAGGGAGATTTTCCCCGTGCATTGTAGGACTTTTAGCAACAGCCCTGGTTTCTGCCTACTACATCTATGTACCATCCCAGGTTGTGACTTCCTAAAGCAACTCTAGACATTGCCAAATGTCCCCTGAGGGGAATGGAACCGCTGATTTTGGGTTTATTCCTCTTCATGACCACTTCTTCCATGAAGCCTGCTTTAGCTACTTCTACTCATGCTGATTTTTCAATGATGGGTCTCCTATACCCATCATTGCCACTGCTATGCAGTTTAACATATAATCATCCACTCCTTTCTTTTGATCTGTTTGTGAGGAACAGGCCTGAAAATGTTCCTGGAGATGTAGTTTTCATTTAGCATCACGAACCTATTATAGTTCTTAGAACAAGCTGCTTCTATTCTGCCAGGGAGAACCAAATTTCCTCAACTGTCAAATTACATGCAGTGCTACATTAGATTTCAACTATGCATCACTAAAGATATGGAGGGGTCAATCAGGCAGGGTTTTAGGTAGCAATTCTTCTTAAAATGCAGATTTTATGTTATATAAATTGAGTTTCTGTATGGAGTTTAGTTGAAATGACACCAGGGCTAAAATGTGTCCAAACCCACTAATCTTCAAGGCTTTTCTAACATTTGACAATGAGATTTCATCTGTATTGAATCGTGTCTCTTAACTAGGTTGTGAGTGCCCTTAGTATTTGCTAACTTGGCGATTTCTAGTGTGTTGGGCTCACAGGACGGCCCATCAGTATTTGTTGCTTGATCATGTTTTCATGCTGATGCTGAGTCCTGGCATGCAGAATCTTTTTGCATTGGTTAGAAGTGTTTTCCTTTGAAAATTATAGAAAACTTAACCATAGGAGCTTGAACAAAAGTGGTTTCTTTTCTCACATAAGAAAGCAATGTCAGGTCTGGTGCCTTAACAGATTTTCTGGGCCTTTCCCTCCTGTGGGACTCTGCATGGTCATGAGAAGGCTGCTTCAAGGCAATGCATTTGCATTAAAGTGTGGAATCAGTACCAGCCCCATTTGTCTCTTATTAGCAAAGTGAAAGTTTTCCCAGATCTGCCCCACCAATCTTCTGATTACATCTTATTGCCAGTACTGTGTCACATGACCACTATAAGCTACAGGGAGACTGGGCTAGTGAATGTTGACCTATTCCAGCCTCCACAGTGGAAAGTGCTAAAGGGAAAGGAGGTGGAGGATGGATGTTGTTCTGGCCAAGCAGCAGGGTCTACGATCATCCCTACTCAGCAAAGGCCCAGCACCTGCAGCCCTGGAAGACAAGGCATCCAGGGGGCTCCACCTGCCTCAGCAGCGCAGCCTCCATCTTCTGAATTCACCCACTTTCCCAGCCTGGTCCAGCTTCTCTCTGAGAAGGAGAGATGATGGCTCAGTGATCCTGGGAGGGGGTTAATCCTGTGGTTTAGGTTTAGCATTCGTCTTGGCAGTTTGCAGTTGGAATGGGAGGCTCCTCAACAAGGAAGCAATTAAATAAGTTAGACAATGCTGCCTGCTTTTTGAAATGCCATGAGTTTAACTAGGTTTAGAAGTATGACTGAGTATTAACCCAATAAATTCTTTGATCCTTTAATGCTGGTGCAGTATGGGAAGAAAACCAAAAGAACCTTTCTTCTGATTTTACCTTTCTTTAGACCCCTGCAAACAGCTCCATCCTATGACCCTATAGACCACTTTTTCATTTCTATGCTCATATTCTTGTACTCCTCAAAAAATTTGACCCTCATCTCTCTCTAGACCCCCTATCAGACTTTTGTTTCTAGGAGAAACAGATGAAGCAATATAGAAGAACCTTTCCTTTGGGTGTGGTGACACATGCCTGTAATCCCAGTACTTGGGAGGCTGAGACTGGAGGATCACAGGTTTGGGCCAGCCTTAGCAATTTAGCAAGACCCTGTTTCCAAATAAAAAAAGGGCCGGGAGTGTAGCTTGGAGGTAGAATGCCCCTGGCTTCCAATCCCCAGTACCACAAAGAAATTAAGATAGATAGACAAATGGGCTTATCACTTGAGTTTCTGATTTAGTAAATCTAGGGTGGGGCTTAAAATTTGTTCTTTTTTTTTTTGGTACTGGGGATTGATACCTCCGACCTACCCTCAGGCCTATTTTAATTTGTATTTTGAAACACCGGCGTCAAGTCACTGAGGCTGGCCTTGAACTTTCGATCCTATCTCAGCCTCCCAAGTATTGGGACTACAGGCGTGTGCCACCACGTCAGGCGGTTCCCGACACGCCAGGGAGCAGGGCCCACTCGGCCCAAAAACCTTGTTGAAGACGGTGGCCACTGCTGCCTGGGAGAACGGGGTCCGGGCTCCCAAGCCTCGCGGGTCAGGCATGAGGCCCATCAGGCTGGCGTGACTTCTGCTCCGAGGCCTCCCCTTTGGCTTCGCGAGGTTTCCTGGTGCCGCCCCGTCCCGCACTGCAGAGTGGACCCCCAGCACACTGTGACACTTGAGTCATTGCCTCAAAAGCGACTTTGCAGGGGGCTGGGGCTGAGGATTACTTTTTTTTTTTTTGTGGTACCGGGGATTGAACCCAGGGGCGTTCTACCTCCGCGCTACACCCCTGGCCTTATTTTTTTATACTTTATTTTGAAACCGGGTCTCACATAGTTGCGGAGGGCCTCCCTAGGGAGAGAGAGAGAGAGACAGAGAGAGAGAGAGCTGAGGCTGGCCGCGAACCCGGATCCTCCGGTCTCCGCCTCCCAAAGTGCTGGGATTACAAACGTGTGCCACCACGCCCGGCGCTGAGGATTACTTTTAAGGGAGCCTGCCTTCTTGTCGCAACATACCCAGCTTCGAGAAGTCCAGTGCTCCACTCTTCTCCTTCCCCCACTTCCTCCGGCCCAGTCCGGGTCGTCGGGCAAAGTCTTCCGGGCTGACTGCAGCCCAACAGTTCCGTCCACCCGCAGGTCTTCAAGCAAGCTCAGGGTCTTCCAGCTTCCCAAACGAGTACAGTCCCTGCCCAAGAGGGATTTCTTGTTTGTTGAGTTTTCTGAGTCTTGTAACTTGTAGTGTATCCCCTATATCTGTCTTGCTTTCTGCAGTCTTAGACAAGCTTAATAATAGAAACGACTGTTATTAGTTATTATTAACAGATAACTGAACAATTTCATGCCTTTTCCCTTTAATTTATTCAGTCAATATTAATCATGAGTCTTTATACGTTGTAGCAGATATAGTTCCTATTCCAAGCAATTCAATGAAACAAATTCTACACCATAGATAAATAATATACGAATGCACAGTAGATGTGACGAGTGCTGGCTTAATATAGGAGCTTAGTGGAATGGAGATGACTGTGATCCCGGAAGATTTCATAGCAGGTGAGTATGTTTCAGATAAATGAGTAGAAGAAGAACATTCCAGGCTTCGGGGAAAGCAAAGGAAATGAAGAAAGCAGAAGGGATATAGTAGGGGTATCAAGGTTTTTGCAGAGAAGGGTTGGGGATTTTCTGAGCCTGGAAGGACAGACCAGGAGTTTTTAAATTCCATCCTAAGCCCTTTCATATGTTTGCCAGTTTCTTTTCATACTTCTCCACTGAACTATTCTAAACAGGAGCGGTTGGAGTCCAAAGTGTCAATTGCCAGGAAGACATTTCATTTAAGTCTCATGTTTTTTCTCAGAAATTCATGTGAGTTTTATGTTTTGCTAATGATGTCTCCATGTTTATTTTTAACATAAAAGCAGTCTTTTAAGTTACATAGCATGGAGTAAAAGGGAAGGGCCCTGTGTGGTATTCTTCAGAGTTTCTTTGTCCCAGCGCATCATTGCATGCCAGGATGTGGCTCCTGACCCCAGTGCAAGATATGAGGCCGCATGGGTTTGAGTGGGCAAAGATGAGTGTAAATTTGCGGGTAGACACGGAGTCTGGTAGGAGTTACTGCAGGAGAGGGCCTAGGAGCCTGAGCTGAAGGGCTCACTAGAAGTGACATGGAAAGGTAGCTCAGTGTGTGCAGATCCGAGTTCAAATCTAAATGCTGCCACTTTCTGGATGTGTGACCTAGTGAGGGGAGAGCCCTTCCTCACCAGTAGGATGAAACTTTATAATAGCACCTGCCTTGGGGTTGTTGATTTGATTAAAAGTGATAAAATACATAAAGTGACTAAGAGATTTTGTCCCCAACAAACTTGGAAAGTAGGGATCTACCTTCCCAATCCTTTTCCTTCTTTCTCTCTACACCTCCCTGCCTCACACCTCCAGTACGATTGGATGCTAAGCAGTACTTCAGGGAAGGAAAGAATGGCCATGACTTCTCTTCCAAACCCTGCTACCAGTTTTCCCTGTGTTCCTAAATCATTTAGCCTCAGTGCATTTTCACATCGGTAAGATGTGAGGTTCAAATGAGAATGAGTACTCGATAAATTCCAAGTCATTTAAGTTATCCCAAGTCTCTCTGCCATCTTTAAAATAATCACCCTTCCATCTCTCACCCATGTCTCATTGCTGCCCTCATTTGGACTCTTTGCAGATAAGCTTCATCAGAGGTTTTCTGACTCATTCTCTCCATTTCCTATCTCCCACTCTCAAATCCAAGACTCTGGCTTTTGTGCCCTTCAGTCCAAGCTCTGCCCCCTAAAGTCTTTGGGAATCTTGTTGTGGAATCCCATGGACAAGTTTTTTGGTGAGAATTTCACTATTAGCACTCCTTTCTTTTTGAAGTCTGTTCTTTTGGATCCTCATTTTCCTCTTACTGCTCTAGCTACAACTTATTAGTCTCCCTCGTGCCCTTCTTCTATTGCCATTGAAATTGATTTTCTGTGGGGGTCCTGTACTTACTTTATTCTCACTCCCCACTTTCTCCTAGAATTTTATTGACCTTTAGTTTGAATTACCATCACACACATCACTCTCCTAAGTTCTGGACTATTATGGTCAACTGCCTTCTGGGAGCCTCCATTCCCCTGGCCCAAGCATTGCAACTTGTTTCTTTTCTGTGTTTTACTTTTTAGTAGAAGCTGAAAACTACTGCCAAAAATGACAAATCCCTCTCACCTCATCCACCTTCCAGCCTCCCTCTAGCTCACCTATTGACAGAAGCCATGAGGCAAAGGAGAACTGGGTCACAGAGTCTCAGCCCCAGCATCACAGAACAGAGTGTGGAAAGGTGGGCTTGGAGCTGGGATATAATAGCTTAATAACCCACACCAGTATGGAGCACAACCATTCAATTGCCTGTGATCTTGGAGCATTGGCTAATGGCAAAAAGAGATAAGATCCACATGCCTACACATCCTGCTTTAGTATAAGCAAAACAACAACAACAATGACGATGAAGATGTAGCCAGAGATCTTTAATATGACATTTTCTGCCAAGCCTCTTCTAAAGCTTTAGCCATTGGGGACACATGCTTTGTGTCACAGCATATACAATGTGAGTTAATGGTTTGACTGTGTGGTGAGGACTGTCAGATTCCCACCCCTTCTTGACTCAGTTCATTTCATCTTCAAGAGAGGTACTTCTCTTGCAATATTTTGTATCGATCTGAGTTGTTGGTTGCAAACAATAGAAATAGATTTCTGACTTGAGTTTATTAGGAAGGTATAGGGATAGTTCACTATGTCAAAGTAATAGTGGCCTGGCCTTGGGAGGGAGGAGAACCAGATGACTCTGGGCATCTCATGGCCTTTCTCCAGAGCATTACTGTCAGATCCAGCTCCAATTTCCTTCTTAAATCTTAAATCTAGTATGTCTACTTGGATTTCAAATTCCTACAGGGAGGAATCTTATTGGTTCAGGCTGAATCAGGTGGCTGTCCCTTGGGTCAATGTATGTGCCCTGGGATTGGAGTACACTGATTGACTAGGCCTGAGTTACTTGACTCCACTGTGTCTCACAGTAGGGTATTAAGGGTGGCATGCCCAAAGGAGTCCCACAAATGGGGAAGGAACAAATTCCTTAAGGAAAGGGAGGTACTGTTACCAGAAAAAGGTGGGAAGAATGCTGGGAAGGTAAAAACAATTGGCCATTTGGGTCGCCCAACTGGAATTTTGAGACTATGTGAAGAGGAAGTAGCCACATTGTAAATGGCATGGAGGAGGAAAGCTGTTTTTTAACCCACAATGATTCCTGACCCTGCGGGCACAGGCCCACTTCTGATTTGACTCTTTGATTCTTCCCTCTGGGTTTTCTCTTCACTGTGATGTGCTCAGCTGGGAATATGCCTTAAATTGTACATTGTCCTTGGTTTCCTTTTGCATGTCCCTCCTCTTCCTTGTTCATTTCCTTTGCATGACCAATGCCCTGGTGCCAGATGTCTGCCTGTTTTGGATTTGTCCACCAAAACTAATCTTTCTAGAATCCCTTTCCTAAGAGTTTATCTTGCTATTGGGGGAAAGAGATGGGACAGAAACTAATTTAAGTAGGGTTTTAATATTCGAGATCTTAACATGTTGGTTTTCGCACAGCATAATGCTTAGGGTCCAGTGTTGGTTCTTCTCAAGTCACATAATGCAGGTGTCAGCCTGATCCATTGCTGACTTGACTGCACCAATCTTGATGCCAGGTGCACACATGGATTCCTGGGTCCTTAGACCCCATCTTGAGGCCTAGAAAGAAATGATGTTTTACATTTAATACAACCTTACATACTTTTTGTGACTCTCAGGGCCCACCCAAACTTGGCTCCTTGGTGAGAGCATCCTCTTTTTTTTTTTTTTTTTTTGGATGGTAGCAGTGGTTCTGGAAAGGGCAATAGTTGAAAGATCCAGGAGTAACTCTAAGGAGGCCAAGTTCAGGTGAGCCAGGAGGAAATGCATCAGAACAAGGGCAGAGTTGTACCTCCTCCAGGAAATTGTCCTCAGTTTCCCCAACCTCCAGGGCTTTCTGAGTTTTCTGAACTTGCAGTTGATTTTATGTAGAAGAGCCCATTGAAATAATCTTAGTGCTTTTTCTGTGTGTAGTACTGGGGATTGAACCCAGGGGCATTCTACCTCTGAGCTATCCCCTCCCCCCTGCAACCCTATTTCACTTTGAAACAGGGTCTTGCTAGGTTGCCGAGGGCCTCACTAAGTTGTTAAGGCTGACTTTGAACCCGTGATCCTCCTGTCTCAGCCTCCCAAGTACTGGGATCACAGGCATGCACCACCATGCCCAGCTATCTTAGTGCTTTTAAAGATTCAGATTCACAAACTCCAAGATGGGATGACAACAACTGAATATTTTTAAAGGCCATTGTGCATAATTTTGATAAATGCTCCTAGTTGGAAAACATTGTAGAGCATTTGTAAGAGGTACCTTGGAATAGAACCTGGTACATGAAGGCCACAGAAGAAATTCAGTCCTCAAATGTGCATTATTTTGCCAGTAGTGTTTAGAAAAATCTGAATTTGAATGCTTTTAGTGAGGGTGTGCAATCTTCAATTTGCTACAGTCGCCACTCTTGCCTATTGCTTTATACCAAGGTGCTTTACTTTGTTCATTGCTTATGACTGATGGAGCACTTTTACATCCAGGTAAGAGTCATCCTGTACTTAGGCACATTGGGGGCAGCCTGCTTGTGCCAGTGGTGCTGACTGAACTCTTCTTCAGGTGCTGCCTTCAGAACAACTTCACAGCACACAAAGACAACCAGTCTACTCTTTCTGTAGCTGTGTTATGTTTATTTTAAAACATGATGAACTCAAGGTGCTCAGGAGATAGCATTCCTGGAAAGATGTGGATCGACATTTATGATCTTTGAACTGATGGATTTGAGACAGAAACTCTAGAATCAGCAAGCGTCACCTCCACAATGGGGTATCAGAGGAAAGGCTTCTTATCCATGTATTATTTCTAAGAGAAGTCTCCAGAAGCTTGAATTCCAGCAACTCAATGCCAGACTTTGTAAAGCACCGAGAGCCTAGGGCTGAGGCACTGTCTAGCTCAGTGCTGCCCAATAGAAATATAATGTGGGATACAAATGCAAGTCATGCATATAATTTAAAATTGTATGGTGCCCACTTTAAAAAGAGTTAAAAAGTGGAATACTTTGAAAGTATTGTTATTTTAATGTTAATTAATAAAAAATTATTGAGATAGTTTTCTTTTCTTTTGTGTGTGTGTGTGTGTGTGTGTGTGTGTGTGTGTGTGTGTTTGAAATCCGGTGTGTATTTTACATGTGGAACAAATCTCAGTTTGGACTAGCTTCCTTTCAAAGTGGTACATATTGCAAACTTGATACTGTATTCTATAGTGAAGATCTAGCCTCTCATTGAGAGGCCAACATGGTGGCCTCCGAATGTAGAGAGGACTCCTTGCTGGGTTGGCCAGTCCTGTAGACTGCCTGTGTGTTCCCTTACTGCCCCAAGACACACTTGCCTTTGGGCCACTGACTCATGTCCTAGCTGCCATTGTTTCCTGTAGTGTGAGGGAGTTAATTTTAGCCATGTTTCCTGGCATTGTGCCAACTTTCCTCTGTACTTCATTTCTTCCCATCCAAGTCTGTGCATGTCACTGTGGTATAACCCAAAGCTTCGATGGGCTATGATCCAACAGACCCAACCCAAACAGGAAACTGGATTTCTCATTGTTTGTCTAGAACTGTGAACCAGAAAATGTTGGACACTTGTTTTTAGTGCTTCATGGAGCTGGAACTGAATTGAAATGCAACTATTTGCAATGAGTGCCTTCCGATGTGGAATGATTAGAAGCTTCAACTGTTATATCTAGATAATAAATAAGAACGTGACTCGACCCTAAGCTTTCCTTGCCTGATCATTATCACGACTCATTCTTTGCTTAGGATCTTGTTAGTCAGAGGCTACACAGCCCTGTATGGGACTAGAGCATCCTAAAGTACTACAGGAATATTCCAGCAAGTATTCCACAAATCATCCCTGTGTAAAAGGTCTCGGTGTAGGTCTCTGTCTCAGACTCCTTTGTGAGCCCCACCATAGACAGTCTGGCCTGTCACCACATGGCTGTCTCCAGTGTGGGCACGAATGTGGTGGGACTATATCCATGTGTATTGTGTACCACTGTGGCAGACAGGTTGGCAGCCTGTTAGCAGCCATACCTTCTGTTTTGATCCAATGTGGCAGAGCTCACCTGTTGCACTGAAAGCTAACAATACTATATGCATGCACACTTTCTCAGACTCCTTTGCCATAAGGAATAGCCATAAGACCTGGTTATGTGAGCAAGACATAAATGGGAGGTTCTGGAAAAGAAAGAAAGAAGAGAAGAGAAGAGGGAAAGGGAGGGAATGGGAGGGGAGGGGGTAGAGGGAAGAGGGGAAATAGAGGGGAGATGATGACTCTTGTAATTTTGGTTGTTCTTGATGTGGTTGTGATCTTTGCAACCAGGGCAGCCATTTTGGGAGTCTGAGAGATCATACCCAGGGATGAAAGTGGAGCCTTATGTGGATGTGTAGGATGCTAAGGATGGAGAGAGATTGCACTCTGATGACATGGTTGAACAGCTGTACTCAATCTGGAACTTCCTATTTTTTTGTGTATGTGGTACTAGGGATTGAACCCAGGAGCATTCTACCTTTGAGGTACACCCCCAGTCCTATTTTATTTTTTATTTGGAAACAGTATCTCAACAAGTGCTGAGGCTGGTTTCAAACCTGTGATACTCCTGTCTCAGCCTCCCAAGTACTGGGATTACAGGCATGTGCCACTGTGCCCAGGTGGAACTTCCTACTTTTTGCAGTGAAATTCCTGATTTTTAAACCACCTTTAGTCAAGGATTCTGTTACTTGTAACCCAAAGCATTCTAATTGGCATGAATGCCTAGTATTCAATGATACATTCTTGTCTTCTGTATTTAGAAGGAAGAAGTTACTGGAATTCTTTTCCCTCAACTTTGTTAACTGGCTATCTCTTACTCATCCTCATCACCACACTCTTTACTTAGTTATTTGTCAGCTCACCTTAAAAACTTCTTGTAAGGACAGAGACAATGACTGATTCACTCTGAGAGTCCTGGTTAGTGTTATACAACTATTAGTCATTTAATACATACCTGTAAATTAATGAATGAATGGAGGCTATCAAGGAGGAGAATTATTAATTAGAATGAGAAATGTAACTATCAAGGATCAGAAACTCATGAGTGTGGACAAAATAGTTTTTGCCCCTCAAAGGCAAGTATACACAGAAAGCCAAATATCTTGTGAATCAGGATCAAATAAAGGCCATCAGCTGCTTGATCTAAATGGCTCAACTTATTAAACCCTGATATCCCAGTACCCATGTCCACCAAAGAGTGTCCCTTGATACCCATTCCTGCCTCCCCATCCCAGTGCTGAACTCCCCTGCCTGTTTGCCTATCTCTTCTAAGCTTCTGTGGTCAACCTGCTTCCCCATCAGATGGACACAAGCTTGCTTTAGATATGTTAGCAACCACCACATTAATGCTAAATATGCTTAGGTCAGTCCTGGAGCAGTCTTCTCTGTTAGTGACTTTGTGTATGTCTTCTCTGGTCTACTGTATTTTACAGTTTAATTTTAGGATCTGTGAAAACAGATGAAAGGTGGTTTTAATGACCGGATCATGCTGGCAAATTTATTGTCCTAAAATAGTAGGTGAGAGAGGGTTTGATGTGACGGGGGCATTTCCATGGGGCACCCCTGTGGCTCTGTTTGGGCCTCTTTGGAACTCCTTGCTGAGACATGTTCAAGTACATTTCCATTGTCACCATGTTTTCTTTCAATTATGTGAACGATGGTGAAAGGAGGTGGCAGAGGCACGTAAGGCTGTGGTGTCACCCTCAGGATATAGCATTGTGAGAAGTGGCCCTTCCTAGAGAGCTGGCCCCTGAGGCATGCCATGGCCCAGGGTTGGCCCTAGTGGGGGTGTCCAGTCCTGTGGGAATGCATGGAAGTGGCTCTCGGGACATTGATATCGCAGCGTTAGGAGCATGTCCTGAACATCTATACATGTCCTTAGTAACTCATTCCCATCCCTGAGTCCAGAGAACGATGGATGGTTGAAAAGATACCTAAGGAGATGGGCCCATCAATCTGAAATTGAAGAGTTTTCTCAGCTACACATCCAGTGCTAGTACCAAGTCTATATGGAAGGAATAAGGATTCTAGCATATCAAAATGTACAAGCGACACTTACTCATGCATGTGATTTTTCATATCCCTAGCAGCTGTAAGAGACACATTACACAAAGCTGAGCTGTGAATATAATTTATTCATATATTTACATAGAAATTTATTATACAGACAATAGCAAAAAATACAAGTGCTCCCTAAGAAGTCTCACTTAATTTCAGCATAATATTTAGTAACAAAAATAGCCTAAGAAAATTAATATCACTTAAATAAGATGATGTAGAAGGCTTTAAGATGTTCCTATTTGCAGGTCTGTGTGAGTGCACGGAGAGAGATGCTTCCATGAGCACAGCAGAGCTCGGTTTTGAAGGTCAACTGGGGTGTGCGTTCGAGGC
Source organism: Glis glis (assembly GCA_004027185.1). Taxonomy (NCBI): domain Eukaryota; kingdom Metazoa; phylum Chordata; class Mammalia; order Rodentia; family Gliridae; genus Glis; species Glis glis. The sequence goes on along the minus strand of PVJS01010216.1, from coordinate 5,041 downwards.
CTCTGGTTCACTCAGCTGTGCCCATATTCTTCACTGCTGGGGGTCTCTGGTTATGTTTGCTTTTATCTTTCCCCCAGTTCTTACTTTGCAAATTCATTAACAAGGAAGATTTCAGTCCAAACCCTGAAAATCCAGTTTTTTTTTTTTTTTTTACACAGGAAAACCTATAAATCTATGACAGCTGCAGCTTCATGCTTTCAAAAGGCTTTGGCTACAGGGTTTTTAATTGGAATGGTGTTTTTTTGTTTGTTTTCCTGAGAAATGGAAGAAGTGAACTCCCTAAAACACAGGTTTATTTACTGCCCTCCTTCTGTTTACCCATTCAGCAAAACTAACTGTATATTGTGTGCTGAGCACTGACAGCTGGAAGAGGAAAAAATCTTTAGAATTCCAAAGTTTCACTTTTCTAACCTCCCAAATACTGAACTAAAGCATATTGTGGTGGAAGGGGAATGGCGTGCTTTCCACCCACTCTTGGGCACGTTTGGTCACCGAGCCTTTGCAGAACTCATACCTGTGTGTGTTATGTTTGTGTGTGTGTGGGGGGGGGCACTGGGAATTGAACCCAGTGGGGTTCTACCACTGAGTTACATCTCCGGCCATATCTTTTTTTAAATTTTGAAACAGGGTCTCTCTAAGTTACTGCACTCTGGCCCCAAACCTGTGATCCTCCTGTCTCAGCCTCCCAAGTACTGGGATTACAGTGCGCTACCATGCCTGACTCAGAACTTGTAACTTTTAAATTAAAAAAGGAATACAGAAGCATTCCTTACCTGTATTTCTTCTTGGTAGTTCAAATACCATTAGTTCTGAGAGAGAAGATTGTGAGTGTTTAGAAAATAGCGAGCTGTGTTAAAAAAGAAATACAATAATTTCTAAAAACACCTATAAGCAATATGACTTTAGCTGCCAGTAATTATAAGACACTCTGAATTTAAAAATGTGAATTTAAAGGGCTCTGGAGACTTTTGATAATTTGTGGAATCAACCTAGGAATTAAAGTAAAAATATGCTGAATATTTTATAAATATGTAAATTTTCCTTAATGTCTAGCAACTGGTTAAGCCAAGTATTCTTTTATTCTAGCTCATTGAAAAGAAATATTTTCTCATGGAAAAAATAATAAATTCTACCTAATATATCCTTTGCAATTTCTAAGAAAAGTGGCAATACGGAATAATTATGACTGACAAAAATCCTTTTTTTCCTCCTGCAGTTCGGCCAGCCTGAAAAAACCCAAGCATCTCCCATAAGAGAATGTCACACACATGCCAGACAGCACGGAGGCCATTCTGCTGAGGAACTGGGGAACCAGCCCCACGATGAGCCTGCACTCCTGCGCTGTTGACCAAAGTTGCAACATGTAACCTGCATTGATTTTAAAAAGCCTTAAGCTTATCTGAGAGTTCTGGGTTGACTTCGATTTTGTGACTGTGAATTCCATAAGGCTTAGTTGGTCTAAAGAGCTTAATTTTTAATACTGTTAACATGATCTGGCCAACTGTACACCAGGAACATCAATAAATATCAGTAGTTAGCTTCGCATTCATTCCTTTCTGTTGGAGCATTTTGACTTTATAAAAATACATTATGGTCTTAGCGCCAACCCCTACTGGGGTTTAAAATTCTCTACCAGAGCACATCACCAGGATGTAGTGCTCGTATGCTTGAGGATATTCCTGGAGTCAAACAGAAAAATACAAAGCGAGCAAAAGAGCAGATCGCTGAGAGTCAGTACGAAATTTGTCCCAGTGAAGAACTACAGTTGCTGAGACCCTGGAAGGAGCAGTAGTCAGAATGACTTGTGACCACAGCTGTGGGTGGGGTCGCTCTCACAGAGGGCTTTCAAACATCTTTTTAGCGCTTTGTAGGTAGAAGATGCGGTTCTCTTCAGGATAAGTGACTTTACTCAGGGGCATCCTGTAGATGTTGGAGTTTTTTGTGGTCAGCAGGAGGAACAGTAGTGTGGCCAAACAGAAGGGCCAGGTACAAGCTGGCAATCCGACCTGGGGAAGAAGAGACAAGGCACATATTGCTTTGAGATCCCACCTGAAAGCTAGTCTGCACAAAGCACCACTCTAAACTTTCACCCTGGGGGAATGAGTTGCTGGGGGCATTGCTCTGGATCCTGCTGATGCCCAGGGAGGCCTAGTCTAAGATCTTAGGGTGTTGAGCAGCTGAGACCTTTTAACCTGTCCTTCAGGGTAGTAAGTTACTTCTTTATTTTGTATGTCTTTCCCTCCTCATACACTCACAATTCCTACACCAGATATACAGGGATGACACCTGGTACATGCGAGGACATTTAGGGAACTGCTAATGACCCCTGACCACTCATTGTGTCCATAAGGCCTTCTCTGAGCAGTCAAGCCCAGGTGACCTTTCTACTTTGACTTCTACCCAGTCTAAGTCTTAGATTCTACTTGCTTTACTTCTTTCCAGTTTATCTCCCAAATAGACTCTAAGTTTCTCAAGGGTAGGTCCTTCTTCTATGCTCTCTGTGGCTACTCACACAATTCTGGTTAGCTTTGGACCAATGCATGGGCCCCTATCAAGGCTAGGCATGGTGGTGCATGCCTGTAATCCCAGCTCCTCAGGAGGCTGAGGCAGAAGGATCACAAGGTCAAGGCCAGCCTTTCTCAAAATAAAAAATAAAAAGGGTCAGGGATATAGTTCAGTGGTAGAGCATCCCTGGGTTCAATCCCTAGTACCAAAATAAATAATAAATAAATAAATAAATATCCACTCAGAAAAGCAAGGGACAGGGCCTAAGGATCCATATTTTTCAAAATCTTCCTGGCTGACTCTGCTGTGCAGCTTGTCCAATTCTAGTCCGTGGATCAACGCCTGTGAATTTCTTTGTTGGGAAGTGAAGGGCTCCACAAGGAGCCTCTGATGTTTTCCTCATCGTGCATTCCTGCAGTGGGACTTTGGCTTCCCACCATAAAGATGTTGTGTATCTATGAAGACTGTCCCAGATAAAATCTCTAGGCTGCTACTGAGAGAGCCTGATGCTGCCTTGACCCATTAGCAGCCACGAACACATCAACATAGACTGGGCTATCCTAAACTAGCCCTGCGTCACTGGTAATGGTGGGTTAGAAAGAGAAAAAGCTTCAGGCATTGGGAGGTAGAGGATTCCTGGAAGGGGCAGGAGAAACGGGGCTCCATCAGGAGGGGAAGAGGGAGCTGAGAGGGCAGGAGGTCAATGTTGAAAAGGAAGGAGAAAGAGTGGCAGGAGACAGTTAAAGGGCAAAGATTTTGCCTATTAAATAATTTGGCCAGGATCCAGATCCAAGAATTCTTAGTTGACAACTGGCTGGAGATTTAATAAACACCAAAGGGGTGTGTGTGTGTGTGTGTGTGTGTGTGTGTGTGTGTGTGTGTAACTACTGAATGAATTTAAAACAACATCTGGGTCAGTTATCCTTTCCCCCTTTTCCTGATTTCTCAATTACTACATAGTCCTGGATTTCTGTTTATGTAAAAGTAAAGGTCAAGCCAGGCGTGGTGGCGCACGCTTGTAATCCCAGTACTTTGGGAGGAGGAGGAGACCAGAGGATCTGGGTTCGCGGCCAGCCTCAGCTCGTGCATGCGCACTTTCTTTCTCTCCCTGTCTCTCTCTCTCCCTCTCTCTCTCTCTCTCTCTCTCTCTCTCTCTAATTAGTGAGGCCCTCCGCAACTTCGTGAGACCCGGTCTCAAAATAAAGTATAAAAAATAGGGCCGGGGGCATAGCGCGGAGGTAGAACGTCCCAGCGTTCAATCCCCGGTACCAAAAAAAAATAAAAAATAAAAAAAATAAAAGTAAAGGTCAACTTCTCAATGCTCAGAGTTAGACTTTGAACTTGATAGTATTATTCTGTTATTGATAAAGGTATTATTAAAGTTATTCTTTAAACTCAGCAATCTGATAGTTGTAACAAGCCTGGTGATTGCAGTTTGCTGTGATGTTAGAAGGTGAGAAGAGCCTGGTGTGGGGGCACATGCCTGTAACCCCAGTATTTGGGAGGCTGAGACAGGAGGAGCACAGGTTCAAGGACAGCCTCAGCAAGTAGTGAGACTCTCATCAACCTAGTGAGACCCTGTTTCCAAATAAGAAATAAAATTGGGCTGGGGGTGTAACTCGAAAGTAGAATGCCTCTGGGTTCAATCCCCAGTACCACAAAAAAAAAAAAAAGAAAAAAAAGGTGAGAGGAACCTGAGAGCTCCAACAGAAGGATCCCGTCACTGGATGCTGCCCAGGCGGATGTCAGAGCGTTTTCCATATAACTGGAAGCTGATCAATCATGCTGATGATAGAGTGAGACTGAGGCAAACTCACCTCAGCCATCAGGGATGCCATGCTGCCTCCAAGGTAGGCGGTGAACAGGGCTACAAAAAAAAAAATGGGAAAGAACAATATTTGGCAAATGTACTTTTAATCATAGGAAAGGCTGCCTTTCAATATAAAGGTATACTTCTACTGTCCTTCAGCTAGGCCGGCATCCTGGTTACAAGTATGAGCTTAGTCAGCAGCTCTGGGTTCAAATCCTGCCCCATCGCTCCCAGAGCTCACTGGACTCCGCTCTAAGCCTCCATTTCCTCACCCGTGCAATGGAAGTAATGGGATTACTTCCTAGGGTTGGTGTGAACATGAAAGGAAATAACCTTTTGTTTAGCACACTGTAGTTTGTTGTTATAGCTAATATTTAAAGGAAAGGCCTCCCATGGCAAATAAATGCCCCCATTGTTTTATCCAAGCTCAGTTGAATTTAAATGAAACTTATGAATGTTTCTGGAAATAGCCTGGTTTCTATATAATCTCACTGCCTCTAAGATTCTCATATTAATGGTTAGAATTCATAGTTTCAAAAAATCATCACATACCATTAAGGTTGGCATACAGGCCAACATTTATGTTTTTATTTACTTTGGGCAAAAAATTATGGAGAGGGTAATTTGAATATATGTGTGACTTACCCTTCCTTCCTTCCTTCCTTCCTTCCTTCCTTCCTTCCCTCCCTCCCTCCCTCCCTCCCTCCCTCCCTCCCTCCTTCCTTC
>PVJS01010215.1:25471-48657 GCA_004027185.1 Glis glis | reverse complement strand
AAAAAAAAAAAAAAAAAAAAAAAAAAAAAAAAAAAAAAAATGAGGAGCATTTCTAAACACCAATAATGAACTATCTGAAAAACAAATTAAGAAAACAATCACATTAATGACAGCATTAGAAAAAAAAATCCTTAGAGGTAAGGAAGTAAAAGATCTATATATGAAAACTGCAAAATATTAATGAAATAAAGTGAAGATGACAAAAATAAATAGGAATATATCCCAGGTTTATGGATATATTCCATAAAATAAACAAATTTGAAAAATAAAATAAATTTGTTTGAAAATAAATATTTTCAAAATGTGCATGCTACCCAAAGTGATCAACAGATTCCATGCAATCTCTATCAAAATTTTAACGCATTCTTCACAGAACTAGATAAAACAATTCCCAAACTTGTACAGAACCACAGAATAATCCAAACACTCAAAACAATATCAACAAAATGAACAAAGCTAGAAGAATCACTCTGGATTTCCAGTTTTATTAAGACTATGGTAACCCAAATAGCCTGATACTGGCATAAAAATAGACACAAAGACCAATGGAATAGGAGAACACAGAGGTAAATCCACACATCTAAGATAAACTGACTTTTACAAAAGTGTTAAGAACACACAATGGGGAAAGGGTACTCTCTTCAATAAATGGTAATAGAAAAACTGAATGTCCACATATGGAAGAATGAAAACAGACCCTCATCTCACCCGTTATACAAAAATCAACTCAAGCCGGGCATGGTGGCACACACTTGTAATCCTAGTACTTGGGAGGCTGAGACGGGAGGATCGGAGTTCGCGGCCAGCCTCAGCTACTTAGTGAGGTCCTCTGCAACTTAGTGAGACCCTGTTTCAAAATAAAGAATAAAAAAAAATAGGGCTGGGGGTGTAGCTCAGAGGTAGAATGCCCTGGGTTCAATCCCTAGTACCAAAAAAAAAAAAATCAACTCAAATGGATTACAGATTTAAGTGAAAGACTTGAAACTAAAAGTACTAAAATAAAATATAAGAAGAAATCATAAAACTCTGGGCTATGATTTCTTGGATATGACACAAATGCACAGGACACAAAAGGGAGAAAGGAAGGGAGTGGGGGAAGTTTTATAGGGACAGGTGTAAGTATTTTTCACAACTTTCCTTTGTCTAATGTCATTGATATCACTATCACAACCTTATTAATGAAAATTGAGAGAGTGTGGATGGTTTCCTCATGTTGTGTAATATCTGTGGTTTTATAAAAAATTTTGGTATGAATTTATGTGCTAATTATGTACATACATGGTCAAATAATTAATTGCTCTACATTCCTGACCAAATAGAGTTGTGTACCATTTATAAAAGTTTAGCTTTTACCCCAAGAGAAAAAGAAATTCATGAGATGATTTTGACCTGCTTTAGTAAGATACAATTAAGAGTAGAATACAGGAATGCCAGTGAAATGGATAAAATATGGAAGTACAAAATGATAACCTAAGCAAGATATGGTAATAACCTACACCAGAATATACTGATGAGGATGGTGATAAATTGTCAGATCCAAGCAGGGCATGCTGGCACACACCTATAATCCCAGTACTTGGGAAGCTGAAACAGGGGAATAGCAAGTTCAAGACCAGCCTTGACAATTTAGTGAGACCCTGTTTCAAAATACAACAGGTCTGGGGTGTAACTCAGAGGTAGAATGCTCCTGAGTTCAAACCCCTGTACCAAAGGGAAAAAAAGTGGTCAAATCCAATTACATGAAATCAACAGGACTTCAAAATCCTCCACATCCTTAATTACTTTTGTCTACTTGACCTATTATGGACTATGAGAAGTCAGTTTAAATCTCCTATTGTCGTATTTTGCATATTTTCAAGTTACATTATTTGTTGAATACAAACTTTCTACTCCTATAAGCTAATTGGGAAATGGATTGTATGTCATAGAAAATCTCTTTAGACCAATTGTAAAACTTTGCCATAAAATTCTACCATGTTAGTTTTGTGACTTTCAGTTTTTTGTTAATATTTTCCTGGTATCCTTATTAATTATTTTATTTGAAGCTTCCAAAATCACTTTGTTTTAAATGCATTTTTCTTATGATATATACTCATGTTTCTGTTTTGATTAGGGTAAGAGTTTTTTTAATAATTGAATAGATCTAATTTACATTTTGAATATAATTGATATATTTGTTCTTAACACGATTTCTGCTTGTTTTTTGTTTCTATGTTCTCTGTTTTGTTCACTAGATTGACTATTTTGTCTGGCTATTTCCCTTTTCTGGTTGTTATTTACAGTACTATATAGAAAATATTTTTCTGTGAGAATGATCTTATAACTAGGTATTATGAAAAGAGAAAAATTATTCCCCAGCACTCTTTTCTAGCACCTTGCTTCTATCTCTTAAATGTTGGTATTGGTGGGGGTGTTTTTGTTTTTTCAGTTTTTGTGATCTTTACCTAGGAACTATACAACTCAAACTGTTAGTTTTGAAGTTTTATCAAATCTAAGTATTAATATATTGAGTTCTAGCTATGAAACATGAAAAATAATGTATTTATATTCCTTTGGACTCCTCTTCCTCCTCACCTCATAATTCTGAATTTGTATTTGTTACTGTTATTATTATTGCTATTTTGAATTATCTGGGTTTACTTTTTTATTATCTTCTGACAAAGCCCTACCAATTAAGATATATTTTGCTTTAAAGAAAACAGAATACGGGCCGGGCGTGGTGGCGCATACTTGTAATCCCAGTACTTAGGGAGGCGGAGATCAGAGGATCTGGGTTTGCGGCCAGCCTCAGCTCTCTCTCTCTCTCTCTCTCTCTCCCTGTCTCTCTCTCTCTCTCTCACTCTCAGTCTCTCTCTCTCTCTACCTAGTGAGACCCTCTGCAACTTCATGAGACCTGGTTTCAAAATAAAGTATAAAAATTAGGGCCGGGGGAGTAGCACGGAGGTAGAACGCCCCTGGGTTCAATTGCCGGTACCGCAAAAAAAAAAAAGAAAAAGAAAACAGAATACGCTTTATACACACACACACACAAACATATGCACACATTTGTTCTAATTCATCCCCTCAACCCTTAAAAAAAACCTCATTCATTCGTATGCTGGTTGACAGAGTTTCATTTGAGTTTGTTTTTTCTTCTGAAGGCTCATGAATGCCATCTTGCTAACATTTGATTGCTTCTATTTGAATGACCAGATGTGTATACATTCGCACATCACACTCTCTGTTCTGCAGAGCTTCATATCTATTATTTCGTTAATTTATATCATTGGATGTTCCTTTGTAGAAGTCTGAGAAACATTAGGAATTTTTTGTAGGTAATTTGAGTTGAAGGCCTGAAAGCTTATAGAATTCTTTATCCTTGAATTTCAGAAATTTCACAGGCAATAACTGATAATCATTTTGCATCAAGCTTTCTGAAATATTGCATAAGCATTTTAATTCAAACATTTATTCTTTCCTTATTTAGGTAATTTTCTTTTTTATTATTTATTTATTGGTACATTGTAATCATACATCTTGATGAGTTTCAGGGTGGTAGAAATATACATGCACACATCGGTCAATTAGCCTTCCCCCGATTCCCTCTCCCTTCCCTCCTTCTTGTGCTCAGCATGGTAGTTGACTTTGATAAGTTTGTGTATGTACATCCTGTGCATTAGGGTGTTTCCCTCTTCCCCCCTCCCATCTCCCTCAGTTAGGTCACCTTCTTTACTCATCTAAGGTTTTCTCCATCTTTTTTTGGAGTCCCTTCAATGCCCTGTTCTCCCTAGCTTCCTCGTATTAAGGAGAGCATCCAACTTTTCACTTTTTGTGCCTGACTAATCTCACTTAGCATAATGTTCTCTAATTCCACCCATTTCCCTGCAAATGATGTAATTTGTTCTTCTTTATGGCTGCATAAAATTCCTGCATAAAATATCCCATAGTTTTATAATCCAATCATCTGTTGATAGATGTCTTAGCTGGTTCCATAGTTTGGTAATCGTGGAATTTTGCAGCTACACACATGCATTAGTGTGGTAGTTTGGTTCCATCCTTTTGGGTAGATACCTAGAAGTGGTATTGCTGGGTCATATGGTAGGTTCATTCCCAGTCTTCTGAGGATCCTCCACACTGTTTTCCAAAGTGGTTGCACTAATTTTCAATCCCACCAACAGCGTATTAGGGTTCCTACTTCTACACATCCTCGCCAGCACTTGTTATTGTTTGTGTTTTTAATGATTGTCGTTCTATTTGGGCTTAGGTGAAATCTCAGGGTAGTTTTAATTTGCATCAAAACCATATTTAAGGGCTTTTTCTGTTCAGTTCAAATGTGCTAACTTCATTATTTCAGGAACCCCAAGCAAGCTCATTTTGAATAGTTGTCCATTTCATTTGTCCTTTTAAAGTATTTTAATAGCTAAAATTTTCTTCCACCCAACTGGACCATTTTCTGAAGCTTGCTGCTCTGTCACAGATTTTGTTTTCAGTCATAACATCCGTGTTCATTGTTCAATTAATGAATCCCACAAAGATCTTGCTGTTTAGTTGTTTTTTAATTTTATATTTTTAGCTCTACGAATTCTGCCTTTTTTGGTTGATGTATTCATTTCTCATTGATGGATGCTTTATTTATAAATTGATTTGTTTTTTGCTTTTTTAAAAAATTCTTTTTTTCAGCCGGGCGTGGTGGCGCACGCTTGTAATCCCAGTACTTTGGGAGGCGGAGACCGGAGGATCTGGGTTCGCGGTCAGCCTCAGCTCTCTCGTTCTCTCCCTGTCTCTCTCTCTCTTTCTCTCTCTCTCTCTCTCTCTCTCTCTCTCTCTCTCTCCTTAGTGAGGCCCTCTGCAACTTCGTGAGACCCGGTTTCAAAATAAAGTATAAAAAATAGGGCCGGGGGCGTAGCGCGGAGGTCGAATGCCCCTGCGTTCAATCCCCAGTACCGCAAAAAAAAAAAAAAATAAATAAATAAATAAAAAAAAATTCTTTTTTTCTTTACATTTGTCTATTACTGAGAGGAAGATTAGCTAAAACTTAAGCACCATTGGCCAGAAAGAATTTTTCTTATGGTAGAACTTTAATTTTCATTCAAAAAATCATGAATGCATTATTATTAAAATTCTCATATCTGCTAATAGGAAACTAAACACAGAAACCTCCATTACTTTTCCAAGATCACACTGGCTCTGGCTTCAGCTCCATTGGCATGCAGCAACGCCGCTGCACCTATTCACTGTAGCAAATACATGGCACTTTTTGCGGGGATTTTCTTCTATTTCTTGTTGTTGTTTACCAAAGTAAAATATTTATCACTGTTTCCAGAATGCATTTTCAGTTGTTCACTTATTCTATTCTTTGTTCCTTTCCCTCATCATTTTGCTGAAATAATAGTTATCCTAATTCTCTTTTACTTTTTATCTGTTTTAAAAATGATGATGACTCGGGTGCAGTGGTGCATGCTTGTAATCTCAGTACTTGTGAAGTGGAGACTGGAGGATCATAGGTTAGAGGCCAATGTGGGGTAACTTAGTGAGACCCTGTTTCAAAATATAAGAAGGTCTTGAAGTGTAGCTCAGAAGTCAAATGCTTCTGGGTTCTATTCCCACTATTCCCAGTACCACACACAAAAATAATAACAATGTTGACAAGTCTATCAATACCATATTATTTTTTTAATTTTTTTTTTTTTACTGCATGAAAGCCTTCCTTACCCCTCTGAATCACCAATATCCTGCGCTAGTACTAGGTTCTCCCCCATGCAGGAAAGCCCTTCTCTCTCTGCTTGGATTGACACCCAGACCCAGCCACTCTCTACATAGATGCTCTGTTCACCTCACTCTGAGGTATAGGGCTCTGACTTTGTCCTCCTTTCTAGATACTCCCCTCATGCCTTGGGTTCCAAAATCTTGCTCCAGGCTCCCACCCTACACAAAAGCCTTCTTCATGTATGGGCTCTAAAACTGCCCTCTTGTGTGGATGCCTTCCTTGCTACTTTTGTGCCAACATCTTGCCCCAGCCCACCTCTCCATCAAAATGTCCTCTTCACCCTTCTTGTGCTCTGAGACCCTACACCGCCCCCCTCTATGGAAATGCCCTCCGCCTCCTTGTTGGACTCCAACATTCTGCTCTGGCCCCAGGGCTTCCTCATGCTGCAGATTCCTACTTTACCTGGCCTTGCCTAATGGTTTTAGGACTGAATTATTCAGGAAGGGAAGAGGAAAAGTCATATACTTGTTTTTAGATTAAATCATTATATTCTGTTCTTAAGATATTACCTTTGGTCCTTTTATTAAATGTAATTTGGCGGGCCGGGCGTGGTGGCGCACACTTGTAATCCCAGTACTTTGGGAGGTGGAGACCTGAGGATCTGGGTTTGTGGCCAGCCTCAGCTCTCTCTCTCTCTCTCTCTCTCTCCCTCCCTGTCTCTCTCTCTCTCTCTCTCTCTCTCTCTCCTTAGTGAGGCCCTCCACAACTTTGTGAGACCTGGTTTCAAAATAAAGCATAAAAATAGGTCTGGGGGTGTAGTGCGGAGGTAGAATGCCCCTGGGTTCAATCCCCGGTACCGCAAAAAAAAAAAAAATGTAATTTGACTAAATCACTTATGCAAATTTTCCTTTCAATTGTTTCTCATAAACTACCAAGTTTACTCAAGGCAGTGTTAATTTTTTAAAATTATTTTATTAGTGCATTGCAATCATACATCTTGAAGGATTTCAGGGTGGTTGACATATACATGCACTCATCAGTCAATTAGCCCTCTCCAATTCCCACCCCCTACCTCCCCCCTCCCTCCTTCCCATTTTCAGCATAGTAGTTGACTTTGATAATTTTGTGTATGTCCATCCTGTACACCAGTTTGTTTCCCTCTCCTTCCCTCCCATCTCCCCCAATATTATTATTCCAAAATAGTTCATGTGAATTTTTATTGGCTTTTCACAATGATTGTTTGCCTTCACCTAAGAGCTTCATTTTAAAGACGTGGGATTGTATGGTCATAGTTAACAAAATGTTTTGTTTGTTTTGATTTCGTTGACTTATGCATATGTTTTATTACATTTTTGGGTAAGGGAATTCTGTGATCTATATCACTTACTCATAGAAGGCTCTATTATAGAATACTCATAGTTGTCTATATATGGTTTTTAAGAATAACGACTTATTTGGTCAGCTAGTTAAATTGTTACATATGAAACTTAAAAAATATCCTGGAGTGTGCCATTTAAATCTACTCTTTACTGGGTATAATCAAACCCTAATAATAAAACCTTTACCTCAAATGCATTGTTTAAAATACACAATGATATTGATCCTAAGGTGATTAAAATACTGACGTCTTTGTCTTTGGTTATTATAAAGGAACCTGAATGAAAAGCAGACTGTTCTAAGACATTTATTTTGAAATAGAATTGTAATTGTATAAACAAAATGGCCAGTTACTTGTAGCCACAACATTATAAATACAAGGTCATAATGAACATGCTATTGCCATTATTTTAATCCTTACTCTCACCATGACTATGAGTACTGAATGGCTTTACTGGTAACCAAGGTTTAAATCATTTTAAATTTTATACCATTGCTTATTTTTCATGAAGTGGTAAGTCTAATATCATATTTTTAAATTGAAATTTTCTTTTAACCTCAGAAATTCAGAACACCATCTATTTCAGTGGCTCTCAACCTTTCATTCCCATTTGGCAGTTCATATAATATTCACATTTCTCTCACTAAATATGGTGAACTTCATCTTTGGCAATAATGAAGGTTGGGTTTGTGTGAAAAGTGTGAGTAGAGAGAGAGGATTATCTATATTCGGGGAAAGAGAGAGAATTTGAAAAGGTGCACATATCCCTTCAGATCCCCAGGAATGCATTTTTTGTCTACTGGAAGGTAAAATGTAGGTGTTACCCAGATATTGTTTTTAGTATGAGTATAAAATTCTTTCCTTCCTCTATGTTACAAGAGAAAAAGATTTCATGAACCTAATGTACTAAAGCAAGATCATTTCCTATTTTTGCTCTTTTGTTCACTTTCCAATAATGAAACCAAGTTTACATGGAGCAAACATTAAAATAAAAAGTACTAAATCTGAAAAGGCAGTATGCATGTATGTCACTGTCAACATGATTTACATTATGATGTGAGACTATAATGCATCAATAAAAGCATATTAAAGATAAAAAATAAAAAGCAGTAAACTGAGGTGTATATCCCCAGTTTTTCAAGTGGTACATCAACAGTAAAAGTATAAGGCGACATGGAAATTATTTTAGATTAAAAATATTGAACCATCTTCTTTGTAGCGCAAACATGTATTTACAAGAAAACTTTTCCACTCTGGCAACATCAGCCCACTACAGAACTGCTCGAATGGGTGGAAAAATGGACCTGAAGCAACTACACAAAAATAAAATTATAAAATATTTTAAGTTTAAAATTAGAGGTTATACATGAACAATAAAATAATTTCAGTGTTTTTCGTTTCATTTGAAAATTTTCTTTAGCTTCTTTGAAGGCACATAATGTTCTTAAATAATTTGAAGTCTGTTTTGTTTTGTTTTTTTTTTCTGCAACTGAAAGTTTATGTTTAGCCAGGCACAGTGGCACACATGAATAATCCCAATACTTGGGAGGCTGAGCCAGGAGAATCACAGGTTCAAGGCCAGCTTGTAGTAACTTAGTGAGACCTTGTTTCAAAGTAAAAAATAAAAATTGTTGAGGGTGTAGTTCAGTGGTACTGAGTTCAATCCCTGGATTCAGTTCTTAGTACCATACATACATACATACTAAATAAATAAATTAATAAATAATAAATAAATAAATAAATAAGTAAATGGAGGGAGGGAGGGAAGAAAGTTTTTGTTTGCTCAGTCACAATATATACGTCAAGTTGCATTTGGGTGAGGAGTCTCTTTGGAGAAAAACTCTCAAACACGTAAGTGCACTTAAAGTCAGGAAATATAAAACAGGGAGAAATCCCCTACTAAGTTGGTGTACTTTAGAAATCATAGTGATATTCATTCAAACAGCATTTATAGAGCACATATTTTATGTCATAGGGTCTATAAGTATCCCTTTAAGATCAGCAATAAAAAGATTAAAAAACAGTTTATCAAACAAATTAAAGACATTCCTGCTATAAAGGTGCTTATTGCTTATTAAAGTAGATAACAAAATTAAATGATTATAAAATACCATGAAAAATGCTTGATTAGAAATTGGCAAGAAGAGAAATAATCTAAAAATTTTAGACTGAAAATCAGGGATTAGAGCCATTTTGACTTTATGTTCCTCTGCTTATATTGTCACAGGTTTATCATATATTTGCTATATAATTTTAGGAAAGTATTCTTCCACGTAAAATAAGGAGAGCAAAATTATCGTGTGGATTAATGTCTTAATACTTAGCGAGTCAAGGTCATACTCTGTAGAATATTGAGTTTAATAAATAAATATCTGAGATCCATATTCATTCTAAGTAATAATGTATATTTACTCAATTTGCAATTATCTAGGAGAAAATCCATAAATCTACAGATAAAGAAAATTAGTCTACCCCGAAAACTTAGAAGTCATCCCTTGTATCAAATTACAGATACCACATGGTGTTCACTGCTAAGGAAGAAAGCCAGGTTCACTGCAATTGGGTTGTAGCCCATAGAGTTAATTACTCTGTGTGTGTGTGTGTGTGTGTGTGTGTGTGTGTGTGTGTGTGTGTGTGGTTCTGGGGATTGAACCCAGGAGCATTCTACATTGGAACTATACCCCCAGCCCCTTTTATATTCTTTGTTTAGAAACAGGGTCTCACTAGGATGCTAAGAGTCTTGCTATGTTGCTGAGGCAGGCTTCAAACCTATAATCCTCCTGTCTCATCTCAGCCTCCTAAGTACTGGGATTACAGGTATGTGCCACTGTACCTGGCGTAAAGTTAATTATTCTACTTTTTCAAAAGTTCCTGGCAAGTTAAAGCAATAGTGATGACCAAAAATGTAGAGGATAAATGAGTTTATGATGATCCCCCTGTAGATTCAAGGCAGGGAAGGTAGAGAAAACAGTGGAAGTGTAGAGAAATTGTCAGGGGCATTATACTTGGAAATCTTTTTTAACCAGGTTTCATTATAATATTCTAATGCACATTCTCTTTTTCTGAAGAAAGAGATTTTAATTAAGCACTAAAGAGCAATATGTGATCATACTCAGTAACACCTCACATTTGGTCTCTCTAAAGTTAAGCAGTTTATGCATTGATACATGCTTCTAAACCATTGTACTAGCATCATTTTTACATTTTTGGTGATATCTGAAAAACCTAAATGTTCTCTTAAATTGTGCATACAGTTTTAACTGATCATTTATATTAGACACAATCTGCATGCCATTTTGGTATTCTAAGTTGTTTTTCACTAAAATGCCTTCCATCCTCTTACTCTCCATCAAGAACTGCAAAACATATGAGATTTTACTGAATAGGCTGGTATTAGCTTTCCAAGCCTAAGTTTCATGAATTCCTGGGACAAAATTCCTGGGACAGAGTCAAGAAACTTTATAATTCACATCAACAGCAATAACCAGACTGGCAGCATTTGCATGGTTTCTCTGAGCACTAATGTCCATTAGGGTTATGCAAAGACGCAGAGGCAGTGAGATGCACCACAAGAGAGGAATCCTGAGTGTAGAGAACCTGAATCTTTTTTTTTTTTTTTTCAATTCTGGAGATTGAACCCAAGGGCATTCTACCTCTGAGCTACACCCCCAGACCTATTTTTTATTCTTTGTATTGAAACAGTCTCACTAAGCTGTGGAGAGCCTCACTAAGTAGCTGAGGCTGGCTGAGAACCTGTGATCCTCCTGTCTCAGCCTCCTAAGTACTCAGATTACAAGCGTACGCCATCATGCCCAGCTGAAAAAGGTTTTATTGTATTAAAGTGGGCAATTATTCAGCACAGTATGAAAGGCTATTTGAAAATGCCCAGGACACAATGCATATAATAATTAATTTGTACTACTTTCACTTCTTGCTGAGATTGTCTTCAACCTGCAATCCTTCTGTCTCAGCCTCCCAAGTACTAGGATTACAAGTATGTACCACCATGCCCAGCTGAACCTGAATCTTTTAAAATGGAAGTAAGCCTGTTTGCCCTTTGACCCAGAGGGAGCCACTGTTACCATAGAGAGTAAAAACCTTGTTTTTTTGGTGGAGAGAGACAGTATATCTATCTTCTAAGACAGATCATTCTTATACAAACTTCCTTGAACAGGTAGTCTGAAGGCACAGGCAGTCAGTGCCACAGCTTGTGAGACCCACAGAACCTTGAGGTTCATGAGGAATTATCTCCCGATATCCCCTTGCTCCACCACAATACTGGATGATCAATAAGCAGTTCAATCAGTCTTGAAGCACAGGTTGTCTTGCCCATTTAGAGATAATCCAAGATTTCCAGAAAAAGAGCCAAAGATGTCAAATAGAAAGGAAATAAGTTGTACATTCATTTTAACTAAATATTATAGAGCAGATGGAAAAGGCGAGGGAGATGTGGAGTTGGAGCAACCATAGCATCATAAAATCCATGCTATTCAAGAGGGCTGCTGACTACTACTGACTGTCCCATGTGTGCCCAGACCTGGAGCAACATGAAAACTCTTCTGTTGAATTCTGGCTGCTTTTTGTCCCTTGCCAAGAAGCAGTCTTCCCACAGGTTGAGTCCTGAGTCTCAGAGCTTCTGAAACACTCTGTCTCCCTCTATTGCCCATTGGCTTTATGTACACATGTGTGAATACCAATGTCAATCTCAGTACCCTGTATGGGGAAGGGGAGATGGGAGGGAGCCTGAGGAAAGCCCACCAAGTGCTGTGTGCATGTATGTCACTATCAACATGATTTACATTGTGATGGGAGACTATAATGCACCAATAAAAGTATATTAAAAATAAAAATAAAATAAAACTCTTTAACAGTATTGTCTCATTTAATCCTCAGAAATAAACAAACACATTCCTCTCTTACACACACACACACACACACACATATATGTTATTTCTGCCTTGGAGATGAGGACACGGAGATAATTCTGTGAAATACCACATAATGGTAAAACCAAAATTTAATAATTTAACCACTATCATAAACCATTTTTCTACTCTGGAAAGGATTGTATATGTTTGAAGAGTGGCCTTGGAAACAAAACATATATATATATATACATCCTTTATGAAAACTCCATTCGATTCATTTCAAGAAAATTAGATTCAAAGTATGCTGAGGTAATACCACCTGCAGGTTCTTTAAAGCCTTCTCCCATACAGAAGGAACTATGAATGTACTAATCTGTATAGCTATATAACTTAATATAGTAAAAATCATCCTATTTTGGGTTTTTTGTGATGATAGTCCTGGAGTAAATAAAAATATGATGATGAAAATAGAGCACTGTAAACAAACTGAACTATTAATGCTGAGTAGTGCTTTGAAAATGTGTAACTTACTTCTGGAGGAAGACAATCTTTTCTGTACGATAATCACCTGCATTTTGTTGGCTATTATCAGATAGGGACGAGTGGATAATGATAGAAACACAGTCACAAAGGACTCCCAGCCACAGAATGGACCTCGCCAGACAAAAGGCCATGAAAGAACAATGGGGCCTCTGCATTTCCCAGCTCCCTGCTTTACAGAATTAACATATCCTCCATGTGCGGATACTCTGATTATCTAAATATGGAAGATCAGTTGCACAAGTTACCTACCACAAAACTTAGCTGCAGGCTGATTTTCCATCCAGACCAATATATTCCCAAGATCCAGAGGTTATAGGCTAAATAAGTAAATTCTTGATTCTAACAAAGAAGTAAAAGAAATGTATTCTATAGAATTTAATAATACTTTCAAAATGTGCATAGTGATAACATTTTATTTACTTAGTTTATTTGTAGAACTGAGAACTGTGCATGCCAGGCACTGAACTACATCCTCTGACCTTTTTTTCTTTATTTTTGAGACAGCATCTCACCAAGTTGCCCAGGCCAGTCTTGAACTTATAATCCTCATGCTTCAACCTCCTGAGTAGCTAGGATTACAGTGTATGCACCACTGCATCTGGCTAGCGATAACTTTCTGTAGTATTTATATATGATTTTTTTTTTTGGCGGTACCGGGGATTGAACGCAGGGGCATTCTACCTCCGCGCTATGCCCCCGGCCCTAGTTTTTATACTTTATTTTGAAACCGGGTCTCACGAAGTTGTGGAGGGCCTCACTAAGGAGGGAGAGAGAGAGAGACAAGGAGAGAGAGAGCGAGAGACAAGGAGAGAGAGAGCGAGAGAGCTGAGGCTGGCTGCGAACCCGGATCCTCCATCTCCGCCTCCCAAAGTACTGGGATTACAAGCGTGCACCACCACGCCCGGCTATATATGATATTTAAGTCATTCTCATATGCTATGATTTTATTCAAAATGACTTTGTTAGCACTACTCTCCATTTTGAGTAACATGGACTAATAATGCTCTGCCTGGGTGGTCCTTTCTCTCTGTTATTCCTATCTGAATCTTTGCACTCTTCAAGCTCACTAGACTAGCACCTCTTGCCATCAGTCCTCTTCAGCAGCATTTAGGCCCATCAGGTCTCTGCTCTGAACTCATAATACATCATGCCTTATGATGCTCATTCGATGATTAAACACATGACAACAAATTATCATTGCATTTGTTTAGCTTTATTTTCATGAATTTTAGAGAATATATTCCCAACTACATTTTGAGTACTTTATAGATTAAGTGATAGTTTATAATTCCTGGCATCTTCTATAATGGCCTAACTGCCTTAGGAAGTAATCGATAAATATTTGCTTATCGTTAGGCATGCATAACCTGTACCCTAACCAATACAGTCAAGAATAATACTTCCATCAACCAGATACATATCTCTACTCCCAGTATTTAGGAGGCTGAAACAGGAGGATCACAGGTTCGAGGACAGCCACAGGAACTTAGTGGGAACCTCAGCAACTTAGCAAGACCCTGTTTCAAAATAAATAAAATAGGGCTGAGAGTATAGCTCAGAGATAGAAAGTCCCTGGGTTCAATCCCTAGTACTACAAAAAATAAAAAGAATGCTGTCACTCGTGTGTGATTTATTAACTCAAATTATAGACATTTTACTAAACATTCAATTGATAAAAGAAATACTTCAATTGATACTTCAATTGATAAGAAATTATCAATGTCAATCTCACTCTTGTGTATGGGGAAGAAGAGCGAGTGGGACCCGGGGGAAGCTTGCCAAGTGCTGTGTGCATGTATGGTTATCACTCTGAACTTCATTATAATGTACGGTTACAATATACCAATAAAATATCATATAAAAATTAGAAACATTTTACCAAACATTCATTTATGCTAGTATAAAGCTTTCAAATTTGTTTCCTTCCCAAATTTAATTTTTGCATAAAAGATTAAGTATCCTATATTTAATAATATAATTCACATGTTATATTATAAATATAAAAACTTAGGTAATAAAAATCAGTATGAAACATCAACTTTTTCTACTAAAACATATTTGATATTTGACATATATATTTATGTATATATATATATTTGTTTTGGTTTTTGGTTTTGTTATTTTTTTACAGTTCTGGGGATTGAACCCAGGCCTTTCTGCATACTAGGCAAGAGCCCTACTACTGATCTACGTCTCAATTTGTGTATGTGTGTGTGTGTGTGTGTGTGTGTGTGTGTATGTGTGTGGTACTGGGGATTGAACTAAGGGGCATTCTACCTCTGAACTACACCCCATCCCTATTTTACTTTTTATTTTAAAACAAGTTCTCACTAAGTTGTTGAAGCTGGCTGAGAACCTGTGATCCTCCTGTCTCTGCCTCCCATGTACTGGGATTACAGGTGTGAGCCATCATGCCTGGCTACATCCCCAATTTTAAGATATATATTTTTAGTGTACTAGCCCACAATAATTCTCAAGTTTAATATTTTTGAGAATTACTTTATAACAGGTGCTAAGCACTTACATGTATTAAATAATGTCCATAACTTCAGACCTCAGGAGGACAATGCGACTGAGCAAACTGGGCAAAGTCCTACAAGCAGTTAATGGTGGCCGGAGATAGAAAACACAGCAGGGTCATCTGACTCCCAAGAGAAGCACTTTGAAGTATGTGTTCCATGCCCCTCATTTTTAAATCTAACTCACTAAAGCTCAAGTTGAGGCAATGGAAAAGTATACTAGATAAAAGCAAACATGTTCAGGAAAAAATCAAATAATCACTTTGATGTAATTATTGGACATAATGTATTATTTACTCTTATTTTTCAAACATCTTTTGCCAAAATGTTATAATTTATAAGAAATAGGCTTTTGTTCTTACTTACATTTAAGCTTCAGCTAAGAAGTTAAGCATTATCTCACTAAGGTTCTATCGATTAGATTTTAATTCAGGTGAGTTCCCAAAGACTGCATATATTTTTTTAGCGCTTTATAGAACTGTTGGATTTTTTTTTTTTTGTGGTACTGGGGATTAAACCCAAGGGATTCTACCTCTGAGCTATAATCCCAGCCCTTTTTATTTTTCGTTTTTGAAGCAGGGTCTCGCTATTTTGCTGAGAGTCTTGCTAGGTTGCTGAGGCTATCCTTCAACTGGCAATCCTCCTGTTTCAACCTCCCAAGTACCGGGATTACAGGCATGTGTCACCATGCCTGGCTAGAATAATGGTTTTGAATATAAGGACAGGAGTAACTTTTTTTCACTTTCAGACTAAAATGTTTTAATCACCTTTGTACAGGATTTCTTTCAGTAAAGCTTTAAAAGTTGAGAAACAGAAAACTCCCTTTTATTCTTTACTGCTACTAAAAGAGCTGCCTGGGTCACTGCGACTGGCATTGTGTATCATATCAATAAAGTGGAAGCAGAAACACTGAGCCTACCTTCCAGGTCAGTTCTTTCTGTGGACACACCATGAGTCCTCAGATGTTATTATGCACGTTACACGACCTAATCAATGAATGCAAAATTTTAACACAGCCCCTTTTCCTATAAGTGAAAATATTGTTAAGAATGGTGAAAGCTAAAGTCAGAGCCATGAACTTTAAGTCCTAGAAAATTCCAATTTCCTAAATTATTAAGGGCACCTCTTCTCCAACACATAACAGTTTTACTAAGTTTCAGTTTGGTTCCTCCACAAAACCTTTCTGAATCATAACAACTTAGGTATTAGTAGAAAATAAATCTCTCATAATTTATGTTTTAATTGAAAGGCTTACTTACACCATTACGCAGGAAACCAAGTATTAAAAATCACTCACTCATACTGTGACTTTATCAAGTGCAGTACTGCCATCAAGTGGTCCACAGTGAGACTAACAGTACAGTACAGAATGAAGTTGCTTCTAGAAGGGCCCTATCAATGGGTTACCAGAATAAACAAACATACATAAAATATCTTTTAAAAACTCAGAGATGATTATTATGTAAAATTTTACGTATTTTCTCTTTTTTGTGGTACTAGGGATTGAGCTCAGGGGCACTTTACCACTGAGCTACATCCCCAGCCCTTTAATTTTTTTTTTTTTTAATTTTAAGACAGGGTCTCCCTAAGTTGCCTGGGCTGGCCCTAAACTTGCAACCCTCCTGTCTCAGCCTTCTGAGTAACTAGGATTACAGGCATGCACTGCTGTGCCTGGCTTACATATTTTTTCAATGTAACACTGAAATTAAATTTTGAATAATAAAAAGACAAAAATAATTGAATCTACCTAAGTAGTTACTATTGAATTGCAAAGGAAAAACTTCACCACTTTTGCTAGGCCCTTTAAAAAGTAGTTTTATAATATAGTTGATACTTCCAAATGTGTTTGATTAATGGTAATGCTTTGTGCAGTTCTATTCCTGCATGAACTCATTTGCTCAAGCTCACTTTATTTCTTCCTTAAGTTCTCTAAATTTTCATAACCTTGCAATACAGAGGATATTGATATTACATTATGGTGCTAATATCATGCCTTCATGTATCTTTTCTAGAAGGTTAGAGACTATTTAATTTCTCTTTTATAATATTACCTGAATTTATTAAAAAATAAAAAGTTGCACGTTTAATGCATGGGTTTATATGGTATCCATATTGAATAAACATATGACTTAATAATATTTAAATCCAATAAAACCAAGAATAGTTACTATAATTTATTGCCTCCCATGAGCTTTAACCTGATTATCTCATTTAATCCTCACTTCAGTCTATGTGGTTGATATTATTATCTTCATTTTACAGGTTAACTAAAACTTAAACATTTTTATTCAGTCTTCCAAAACTGCATAGCTACTAAATGTTTAAGGCAAGGCAGACTGATTCCAGAACACTAGATATTTATCACCATACTATAAATCATAGAGTTTATGTTAATTTTTTACACAAAACACATGTAGCTATTTATTTCAGAAAATTTCAAAATTATAATTATTTCAATATTCATCAACTTAAAATAACCAAAATATTGCAAACACATTATAATAATAAATTCTTAAAGTTAAATAATCAATGAGGAATTATTCTTTTTTATTTTTGGTACTGGGTATTGAACCCAGGGGCATTCTACCTCTCAGCTATATCCCCAACCCTATTTTATATTGAAAAAGGGGCTCACTAAGTTGCTGAGTGTCTCACTAAATTTCTGACTCTGGCCTCAAACCTGTGATCCTCCTATCTCAGCCTCCCAGGTACTGTGATTATAGGCATGTGCCACCAGATCTGGCTAATAATCAATTATTCTTGAAATAAAAATCCAACTCTATACATAAGTTGTGGAATGAAAAATATTGTAAAATTTAAAATACTAGAAGTTATAAAATAGTATAGCTACATAGATACTAAAAAGCCTAGTCAGGAGTGGTGGTGCACACGTGCAATCCCAGTAGCTAGGAAGCTGAGACAGGAGGATCACAGGTTCAAGTCCAGCCTCAGCAACTTAGCAAGACTTAGCAATCTAGTGAGTCTCTGTTTGTTAATAAAATAAAATTAAATTAAATTAAAGGGTTGGGCTGTAGCTCAGAGGTGGAATGTGCTTGGGCTCAATCCCCAATACAAAAAAAAAAAAAAAAAGTCTAAACAGAATGGATGTATAAACTGTCTCCAGTATACTTTAAGTTAGACAAGTTGTTAATTTTAATAAAAAACAGAGATATTTGTCAGGATAATTACAGAAGAGTTTTTATTAATTATACACTTTTATAAAAACATATGATGTCAAGCAAACCAAATGATATAGCTGAAAATTCCCAAATACAATGATTTAGAGTTGACCAATCAGGACAGTGGACTGTTCACCAATGCCTACCATGTGAGCCAATTCACATTTAACTGTTTCTAATATGAAAGTAATCTCTTTATTGTGGCAAGGGTATAATTCATATTTACAGTAATTCACAATAGCATTGGGACAGTTCTACGGTCCTTGGAAACCTTCTCTTTCCAGTTGGTTCAGCAAGGGCAGAAGTCTATATCCCACCACAAGCGCCATCAAATCAACATCTGAACAGATGCCAAGAACCAATGTGATTTTTCTTCCAATAATTCTGCAAAGCATATACTACAGATTAAAAGATATTACACCTGTGCATATGCCCGCCTATTCTGCCATGACATAGTGGAAGAAGAAGGCTTAGAATTTAAGCACAAACCTTTCTCTCTCAGCTTTACCACTTAATTTCTGCAAGTTTTTTAACCTCTCTGAAACATAGCTTTCCTCATCTGAAATTAGGGATGTTACCTCATATTTTATTTTCTATATATAATGTTTCATGTCAATTTTAATAATACTTAAGGCTGTAAGAATTAAATAAAATTATTATAAATTACATGTAAAGCAGGAGACTTGACATGAAGTAAATTAAAAAATTTGTGTCAGCTATATGGTAACAATGCTGATGAAATTAAATAATTTATATTAGACCATTACCTGGATGGTTTCTTTCTTTCTTTCTTTTCTATAATTCAATATTAGTTTCTTCCTTCTGGGAAATGCATCTATTTAATAAATGGAGAAGCTGGAACACAGCCATTGTCCCAAAGAAACAATTTATAGCCTGTGTATTGTGTATTGTTTTTTTTTTTTGCGGTACCAGGGATTGAACGCAGGGGCGTTCTACCTCCGCGCTACGCCCCCGGCCCTATTTTTTTTTTATACTTTATTTTGAGACCGGGTCTCACGAAGTTGCGGAGGGCCTCACTAAGGAGAGAGAGAGAGAGAGAGACAGGGAGAGAGAGAGAGAGAGAAAACGTGCACACGCGCACGCGCATGCGCGAGCTGAGGCTGGCCGCGAACCCTGATCCTCCGGTCTCCGCCTCCCAAAGTACTGGGATTACAAGCGTGCGCCACCACACCCAGCCTGTGTATTGTTTTTAAAGATTATTTTTTGTATAGATAGTTTACTATGGTAGAAAAAGAACTTGGTCTTGCCTGGAAGACCAAGACTTCAGTCTGTGTTCCTTTAACAAGTGCATGTTCTTGAAAAGTAGATTATTTAAGGTTCAATATTTATCTCTCCTGTAGCAGAGTTTGTGAAACACACCAGGGAGAATGAAACAGTGGAGCTCAGGAGAGTAATGTGGGGTACTGAGAGAGATTTTTTAGAAAAATTTTAAAGCATTATGTTTAAGAAGAAATCTATTTCCAGCTAAAACCCATCACAACCACCAAGTGAACCAGAAAGTAGAATGAAAAAAGGGAGAAAAACAACATCGGCAACATGGCAAAATGTCTAATGGACACAGAATCCTCCCACTGGAGAGAAAATCAGAAGTTATCTGAATTCTACTTGAAAATGTCTGTGGTCAGGTTCTACTTGATATAATATTTTAAAGGATAAGGAAATCTCTAAAAGAAAAAGCCCAGCAGACTAACCAACAAATAGAAGGTGGTAATACTTTTGTTTGATTTTATTTATTCCAAGATTTACTGAGGAATAATTGACAAATAACTTTTTTAGAATCCACAACTAAATGAGATCATATAGTATTTGTGGTTCTGTGCCTGACTTATTTCACTTAGTAAAACATCCTCCAGGTTTGTCCATGTTATCACAAACGGCAGGATTTTCTTCTTTTATATAGTTGAATAACATTCCATTGTGTGCATATATAGACGTAAGCATCACATTTTCTTTAGCCATTCATCCATCAATGGACATGGGTAATGTTTTCAATCTTAGTGATTGTGAGTAATGCTGCAGTGAACATGGGGATACAAATATCTCTTTATTTTTTATTTTTTTTATTTTTTGGTGGCACTGGGGGTTGAACCCAGGGGCATTCTACCTCCAAGCTACACCCCTAGCCCCATTTTATTTTTATTTGTAAACAGGGTCTCTTAGGTTGATGAGAGTTTCACTACTTACTGAGACTGTCCTTGAACCTGTGATCCCAAGTACTGGGATTACAGGCATGTGCCACCGAGCCCAGCTCAAATATCTCTTTAAAATAGCAATTTCATTTCCTTTACATATATGCAGCGAAGCAGGGATTGCTAACTCACAGGAGTGCTCTACTTAATTTTTGGAGGAACTTTCATGTTGTCTTCTGGAATGGCTTCCAGGCTAGGCCACCTGTGGTGGGGTCTCTGGCAGGTGGCATCTGACCAACCCACTGGAGACCAAAGTCTCAGATCCAACAGAGAAGTGCTTTCCCTGCAGTGGTATGTGGAGCTTGTCTAGTGCTTTCCCTGGGGATTTCTGTTGTTTCCAAAGGGCCATGCACTTACTTGGCTTGTATTTTATTTCTAGGTTGGGGTCAGGAAAATGTAATCTGTATTTGGGTGAGGCAGATGTAAAATTCCACTCCTCTGTGCCCTTCTTCCAATTCTATGGTCTCAAATCAATTTTTCTTCTTATCAGCTTTGCGGATTTCCTTTGGGTTTTCACTCATATTGTTTCCAGAGTTTGCAGTTATACTTAGCAGGGAGGAGCAGAGAAAACAAGTCCATGCCATCAATTCCAAACAGTCTCTTTAGTGAACTTTTAGTGTTCAAATCTGACAAAGTAGCTATTTTTAAAGTCTGTCCGATTGAAATTCCATCTCTTCAGAATGAGATAAATTGTTCTTTGTGGTCCCATAATGTTTAAAATATATTTTTGGTGCATTGTAGTTATCCTCAATTCACACCACATTTCTGTGTGTCTTCTTCACTCTATCTGTAGCTATGTGACTTTAGATCCCAGATTCTTCCAAGAAATACTTCAACCCCCACCATAACCCACACCCAATTCTCAGGATGATCACTTTAAGTTATGCTGCACTTTAAAGATACAGCTCAATTGTCCACTGCTCAGGGAAAGAAGTGGTGGAGAAGAGCCTCCTGACCCCCCATGGGTACATTAGGTGTCTTCTTCTGCATTCCTCCCTCACTTTCACAACTCCCTCCATGGGTATCTCTTACCAGAATGTCTGATGACAGTTTAGATTTCCTCAGTCCCTGTAGGCGCTCAATAACTATTAAACTATCACTGATGTAACTGTTAGTTGATGATCAGAAATGGCCCTGGAGGACTATTAAGCTACAGAAAATGAAATCTTACTTGAAGAAACACAGAGATGTTGGAAAATTGTATACTAAGTGCCTGACCAACATTCCTTCATCCTCGAGGTATATATCATTGTCCCATTTTGCCTATGAAAAAGTGATACAATATTCCTTTTACTAAATCTTGCTGCCAATTACTATCTCCATAAGTTTTTAATAATAAACTACATTTAGAAATATGTCAGTGCTCATAAAGGGAAAATGGAAAGATTTATTTGAAACTATTATTAAAAATAAATATGGAAATGCAGAAAGTAAAAATTAAAACCATCCATCCACAGATCTGCCACCAACATGCTCACTGTCTATCTACTATCTTACATTTACATTAAATCTCCCTGTTTATTTGGATCTGTTACCTTTGAAAAAAATTTGTTCTACTGATATAGCTGACTATACGTGAACCAGTACCAAACTTAAATTTCTGTAGGTATAATTTCTGTAGGTGTATATTTAATATCTGTTGAAACAGCATCCTTTTAAAATTATTATAGCTAACTATTTAGTATCTAATAGAACCCTGTTATTCATCTTTTAAAAAGTTTTCTGGCTATCTTATTTGTTCATTTTTCTCAAGTGCTAAATCATGTTAAAATTATTTCTAAAATTCATTTACACTTATTACAATACAGCAGATTTTAGATTAACTAGGGGAACTTAATATCTTCGTGAAACTGATTCTTTTTATCAAGGAATATGACGTACTATCCATTTCTTCAAGATTTATTTTTTATACCTCAAGATCCTTTATAATTTTCTTTGAAATAATCTTGCACATTTTATATAAATGTTCTTATTTTTGGTGCTATTGCACATGGGACTTTGCTTCCATTAAATATCCCAAGTAGTTTTTGTTTGAATATAATAAGCCAATTAACTTATGGGTATTAAATTATATAATGCCATATTAATTGAATTGTTTTGGTTTTGATGCTTTTCAAATGACTCCAATTTTCTACATAAACAGTTCAACCATTAACAAATAATGATAATTTTACCTCCTCCTATTCAATTTTTTACTCTTCATCTTGTCTAGTTACACTGACATAGATTTTCAGAACAATGTTTAAATAATAGCTGTGATCAAGACCATACTCACCTATTTCTCACTATAATAGTAAACCTTGTATATTTTTCCCTGAGTATTTCCAGGATGCAAGAATTTGCTGTGATTCTCTAATAATCTTCCCAAATCATCCACTGTGATGCCTTCTGTGCAGGCGTGTATTAGGTTGTGCAGTTCACTCGCATCTCTTCTTTTTTTTTTCAGTGACTCCATCTTGCAGGTTCACCCTGTGGTGACGCTTATAGCATGTATTCTTTGATATATTTTCTTACTTGTTCATTATTCATTCATTCAGTAATGATTACTTATCTACTATGTATCAGATTCTAAATCAGGTACTTTAGTGTGTGTGTGTGTGTGTGTGTGTGTGTGTGTGTGTGTGTGTGGTGTTATTTCTTTTTTAAAATATACTTTTATTGCTGCACTGGAATCACACATCAAAATGAAGTTCAGAGTGATAGGACCATACATGCACACAGCATTTGGTGAGTTTCCCCCCAGCTCCCTCTCCATTGATAGTTTAGTTTTAAAACTTGAAATGGCATCATTCCTGTCTTTCAG
>PVJS01010215.1:0-25371 GCA_004027185.1 Glis glis | reverse complement strand
TCTATGGTTGTCCATGATGATGCTTAAACAGCTCTGAGCATAGAACCAAGAACATAGTGAAGCTCAATGAATGTTGTTATTGTTATAGCTAACCATCATTAAAATTAAGAGTTCATGGGTTCGTGGCCAGCCTCAGTTCTCTCTCTCTCTCTCTCTCTCTCTCTCCCTGTCTCTCTCTCTCTCTACCTAGTGAGGCCCTCCGCAACTTCGTGAGACCCGGTTTCAAAATAAAGTATAAAAAAATAGGCCTGGGAGTGGGTTCAATCCCTGGTACTGCAAAAAAAAAAAAAAAAAAATTAAGAGTTCACTATCCCTAGAGGTTCACATAGCATAGTAGAAACAAGAAGTCTTTCAGGAAAACAGAGTAGTCATCTGAAATAAGGAAAGTGAGATAATCTGGCAGACAAGGGAAGAGAATACTAAAGGACAAGGAATTATAGAGGGAAAAAAGTATATAAACGGTGATTGGGGTATTTAAATAAGAGCATACTGAGAAATGAAATGACATACTGAGAAATGAAAAATAGTTTAGAAAATTAGAGCTCACTACAATGGGACAAGCTGACAAAGTGGGCTGTAGGATTATAAACTGCAGGGTTTACATTTTATATCCTAAGCACTCACTAACATATTCATTGCATAAATCACAGCATACAATTTTTTTTTTTTTTTTGCGGTACTGGGGATTAAACCCAGGGGCGTTCTACCTCCACGCTACATCCCCGGCCCCATTTTTTATACTTTATTTTGAAACCGGGTCTCACGAAGTTGTGGAGGGCCTCACTAAGTAGAGAGAGAGAGAGAGACAGGGAGAGAGAGAGAGAGAGAGCAAGCTGAGGCTGGCCGCGAACCCGGATCCTCTGGTCTCCGCCTCCCAAAGTACTGGGATTACAAGCGTGCGCCACCACGCCCGGCTCACAGCATACAATTTTAAGGAATAATTTTATTCCTACTAAGTAAGGGAAAACCTAAGCTTAAAATGTCGATATACGTATTTAATTTAAATTTCACCTTCCCAAACTCCCAAGTACAGATGAACTTCCTGTCTCTCAGTCACATAAGAGGGAATTCCTCATAGCTTGACCTTAATTTTATGTTAGGACAACTATTAGAATTTTTATGCAAACCGAAACTCATTCTTTTAAAGCCACTTATTCACATTTACTAAACTTCAAATACATTGCTAACCACATTTATAAGTAAATATGATTTCCACTTTCTATAATCTCAGAGATTAAGAAAAATATAATCAAATATGTATAAAGTCATATCTAGAGAGTTAAAATGTAGTTGACTACAACATTGAACACAGTGGTTTAGGACAACTAGATTGACAGTGACAAGCAGGATGGTTTACGGAGAAAAAAAGACCTTGAGCAAAGGGACTATCTCAGAGACTAACCCAGTAATCCCCATGTCCTTATAAGACTAACCCAGTAATCCCCATGTCCTCATGCTATTTTGCCCATAATGATGTTCATTTTTTAAATGAGTATATTCAACACTCAAGGAGTGTTTTAAAAATGGCATAGTATTGCTTTTACAATGTATTTTATCTTTGGTAGAAACCTTAAGTAAATACAAAATTAAGTGAAAACCATACAAACAAAAATAAACTTATATTTATTTAACCTAAAAACAAATACCTTTCAGAATGTTCAGAACTATAGCAGCTTGAATTCACTTGTATAAGGCATACAAACATTTCTATAAAATTTGATCTATTGTACACGGTGGGATTTCTTATTGTTTCTTTGGTTTAAAGTAATTATATTATCTACTGTGTTTCAGATTAAAAGCTATTTGGAAAGAAATTGTGATTTTTTTCATAGTTGCTGACCATTTACATTATTCCTTTTTATTGAGATGCAATATTATAAATAATACATATGAAAATTGCAACAGTTAATTGTTCCTTCATTTCAAGTCATCCTGGATAGAACAATACATTTTCCAACATAACTGATACTTATATACATGAAAGTATCATAATACATTATTTATGAGGTATGCCACAAACATGGGCATCCACATTCACGCTTTTACTGTTTAGTAACAGTAAATCATGGCCATATTGATGCTTTCAAATAAAATTTCAAGTACTTAAAGCTCTTTTCAAATCTAGACAACATAAAAATGAAATATTACTTGATAATGGAAAGCATTTCAAGTTTAAAACCAAATTTAAAAGCTCTCAAGTGTAGTATTCAAATCAAATCTTATGTCTTAGGTGAAACTCTGCCTAGTATAATCTATGATTTCACTGACACTTAACCCAGCTATTATTGAAATATCACATAATTATTAAAAATGCCACAAAATAAAATGATTTATAAAAACCCACAAAATTTACTGTTGTAGATAAATAAGAAATATTTCTATGTTAATAAGTGTTCAGTGTATAACTGAGTTGTATAAAATATGAATTTGATTTTAGGGCTACACATACAATTTTAAATATATTTTATGATCACAATATATCTATTTATACTTATGCAAAAATTCCTTTGTTAGGGCATAACATCCCTATAAATTTTACGAAGGAGTCTTCATGCCACGGATTCTATCACCATTGGTGGCATTCATTACTTAGATTGCTTTTTAACTTCATGAAAAGGGCATTTCATACAAATAAAAGACTACAGGAAGAAGGGGAAGCACAGTATGGAATGAGACTGTAAAGACAGGTAGAGGCTGATCATCACAGCTTAGAAGGAAAAAAATGTTTTTCTTCATTTTAAGAGTAATGATTAGCCAGGTATGGTGGTGCACGCTTGTAATCCCATTTCATGGGAGGCTGAGAAAGGAGGATTGCAGGTTCAAGGACAGCCTCAGCAAGTAGTGATACTCTCATCAACCTAGCAAGGTTTCAAAATAAAAATAAAATAGGTTTGGGGGTGGAGCTTGGAGGTAGAATAAACCCAGGTTCAATCCCCAGTACCACAAAAAAGGAGTAATGCTTAGTCTCTGAAACAGTTTAATCAGGGAGAGGATATAAGATTTGTGTTTTATAATAACTATTCTGTCTGAAATATGGTTTGGAAGATAGCCAGAAAGATATGCAGAGATTTTAGAGAAGGCTATTAACTTAATCCAGGAGAGAAATGATGCCGGTGGGCTTGAAGGGAGTCAGGCCATTTGTCTTGTTCACGCTTGTACTCGTGTTGCCTTTAGCGAAAGTTCCGGCAGTGTTTTCATGTATTTGCTTGTTTATTCGTCGCATAATTGAAAGTTACTCTCCCAAGCAGAGTTAATTATATCATCGTACTAAAGACTACATTTATTTCAGAGTTTTTAGACTGCCTATTTTCAACGAACCACAATCATATTCTCATCTCCTCAACCATAGAACAACTAGGAAAAAACTAAACTATACCATAAAGTATCACATTGGGAAGGATTAGTGCCAATATCCAAAAAAATGTATTTTTTAAAAGATGTTCTTTGCTTAGCATTCACCAGAACAAATAGTAGGTTTTTATTAAAATTTCTAATTCTAAATATTAAAACTGCAAAAACACACATTGTACCCCTATTAATGAAAGGCAAAGTGATCGATTTTGTTTCTTCCATTCAAATACCTTGTCAGTAACATGGCAATCCATGACTTCAATCTCTGTGTTCTACCATTACTTTCCTATGCATATATTCCTATGAACTCTATTAACTGTCCTTCAAGGTCAGCTTACATATGAAATTCAAATATCACTATCATTTGGTGAAATCATTTTCAGTCCTGGCAGTAAAATATTTGATAGTGTCAAAGACTTTTTTTTTAGTGGTACCAGGGATTGAACTCAGGGGCATTCTACCTCCAAGCTATATATCCAGCTTTATTTTTTTATTTTTTATTTATTTTGAAACAGGGCATCACTAAGTTGTGGAGGGCTTCTCTAAGTTGGTGAGGCTGGCCATGAACCCGAGATCCTCCTGTCTCAGCCTCCCACATACTGGGATTACAGGCATGCACCACTGCACCCAGCTATGTCAACGACTTTTAATGAGCAAAACATGGTTTTCTTATTCTTCTTTTGTTTTTTTCTCTCTGCACCTTTGGCAGATGAACAGAGTGGGAGAGGAGGGAATTATGGACTGTCTGCCTGGAGTTGGTCAAATGAATGAAATGAGGAAAATGAATTTAGATATATTTGATATTTTACACAAAAGTGATCTCATCAAATATAAATTATGCAAAAACTCAACATGTTTAATATACACATGTTCTCTCTTGAAGTTATCCTCATTTTATTCTTATTTGCTTATATCAATTATAATATTTACACATATGTTCATTAAAATATCTATTGAAACTTTATTTTTATTTATTTATTTTTTGCAGTACTGGGGATTGAATCCAGGGACATTCTATCTCTGAGCTACACTCCCAGCCCTGTTCTTTATTCTTTATTTTGAAACAGAGTTTCACTAAGTTGCAGAGGGCCTTCACTAAGTAGCTGAGGCTGGTGGCGAACCTGGATCCTCCGGTCTCAGTCTGCCAAGTACTAGGATTACAAGTGTGTGCCACCACACCCAGCTACTGAAACTTTATTAAGCACAAGTTACTACATTTTACATGGCAATTGTGAAAGTATGATATAGTCTCTATACTTATGATATACTGAGAAATAAATTTAAAAGATGAACATTATAAGCCGGGCGTGGTGGCACATGCCTGTAATCCCAGTACTTGGGAGGCGGAGACCGGAGGATCCAGGTTCGCAGCCAGTCTCAGCTCTCTCTCTCTCTCCCTGTCTCTTTGTCTCTCTTTCTCTCTCTCTCTCTCTCTCTCTCTCTCTCTCTCTACTTAGTGAGGCCCTCCGCAACTTCGTGAGACCCAGTTTCAAACTAAAGTATAAAAAATAGGGCCGGGGGTGTAGCGCGGAGATAGACCGCCCCTGGGTTCAATCCCAGGTACTGCAAAAAAAAAAAAAGATGAACATTATATAAATAAATGCAAATAAGCATAATAAAACTATAATAGGCACATGAAAAAACACAGTTATCTTGGGAGAAGGCCTGTGAGTTAAATCTTGAAATATGATGTTAGATGGACAAATTGTATGTAAAAATATTTTAGGCAGAAAGATAAATTCAAGGAAAGATTAAATGAATTTGGGTTCAAGTAACTCGAATGGGTATTCTATTACAAATAGTAAGGGTGAAAATAAGTTGGGTGTGGTGGGGCATGCCTGTAATCCTAGTATACTTGGGAGGCTGAGATAAGAGAATTGCAGGTATGAGACCAGCCTCAGCAACTTAGCAAGAATTTCATCAACCTAGCAAGACCTTGTTTCAAAACAAAAAATAAAAAGGGCAGAGGGTATTGCTTGGAGGTAGAATGCCCCTGGATTCAATTTCTAGTACCATAAAAAAGTGGAAATATAATAGAGATTAAGGCAAATATGAGGTACTAAAGTGTCTCCAAATGATTTTAGATTTTACTAAGACTTCCTCTAAGATGCAAAAAAGCAATAGGATACAGTTTGTATAACATGGTGAGATTGTATTAAAGAGGATCAAGATTAAAGAAGAATCTGTTTGAACAATATTGCAATAAGCTAGGTGGTAAATAATGGGTCCTAAACTTAGGTGATGACAGTGTGACTAGAGAGAAAACAAATTAAAGTGTTAAATAAGAGGCTCTGTTACTAGGACTTAATAGTAAATGGGTAGAAAAAAAAGACTTTGATAAGAGAGCTGATAAGGGCTCCAAGAATACAGGGAGAAGAGAAAATTTTCAAGATAATAAGAATGGTTGATTTTGAACATATTAAAGGGGACATATCTATAAGTCATGATATACCAAAGTTAACATGAAGATAAAAAATTGCATTGTTATCAACTAAGAATTGAAAGGGGTTGAATAATCCAGGGGAAAATGCACTGACAGGGATAGTCACTTAAGGGATAGTCATTATAAAGAAAAACTGAGAAGAAATGAGCAAGAAGATAAGAAAAAATATAGTGGTGTGGAAGGCAAAAATTATGTCTTCGGAATAAAGGAATCAAGAGAATATAAAATGTCAGAGAAGAAGAAGATGACAAAGTCAGTGAACAATGAGGAAACCCTAGCCACCCTTCACTACAGCAGTTTGCTTAAAGTGCTTGAGTATGGAAAGCTTACTAGTGATGAGAAAGTGGGAGAAAATAAGAATATTCTTCCAGGAGACTGGCTTTGAAGGGAAAACAAGAAGTAGGATGACAGTCAGTGGGACACTAGGTGCTGTGTTTTTTCAGTTGCAAATGAGGTTCTTGACTAATGCATTTCCCTTCAAAGCTGGAATGAAAGAACTGATGCTTGAATGTAAAAATAGAGGTTTATATGTGGGAAATTGTCTTGGTCAACATTCTCACTGCTGTAATCCAAAACAACTGATCACACAACTTAGAGGAAGAAAGATTTATTTGCTCACACTTTTTGGAGATGTCAAGGTTGACTCCATATGAGCTTAGTGCATGATGGTGGGAAGAAGAGAAAGGGAAAGCAAGGGCTCTGTTCTCACATCATGGAGACCCACTGGCTCCAGCCACACCTCACCTGCCTAGGTTACCACCCAGTAAATCCATTACAATGGATTTACCTACTAATGAGATTATACCCCTCAAGGCCTAATTACATCAACTCTGAAATTAATACATGAGCTTTTCAGGGTACATCCTATATCTAACCACAACAGAAATAGTGTGAGAACTAGGAGTATTCAACCCCATAGTCTTCATTTTCTCTGTGGCTGGAAAGGCAAGCAAGGTGACCTTCTGAGAACAGAGGATGGGATAGAAGCAGGGACAGTCAATGTTTTAAAGACTTGCAGTGAGTTATGGAGATCAAGATGATGAGAGATGTGAAATTGCTGACCAGGTGATGATAAGAATAGAAAAAATGAGGTAGTCTCATGTATGCAGTAGTAGAACGTCTTTTCCCAAAAGTATTAAATCCCAGATCAATTACTTTGTTCTCATCTATTCTCAGCTCAACATTATCATTCTGGGACTGAAGAAATTAGATAATAAACATATTTTTTTGGTATTCCCCTTCCCTTCAAATCTCTAATCTTAAATTCAAATTTTGTACAATGTCTGCATTCGAAAAAAAATAATTGCCTGTCTTACTTTGCTAGTGGTCTTCTGATAATTCCTTCTGGATGTAAAGATGATACAGATTTTTAGTAGCTCCAGGGGAGGTGGTTGTAACAGGAATAGATCCATGCCTCTAATCTACCAAATCCCTGCATTTTAAAAGTTAAGCATTCTAAAACAAAATCTGTTACAAAAAAAACCCTAAGGTCCTTTCATATCTATTATCTCTCACTTAAATTCCACAACTGAAGCCAATTTAGGTCAGAATAAATTTTTCTCAAATGAAAGAATATTATTAATATTATTTGGTATAATAATAAATCAGACTCAGTCTAGGAAAAAGAAAATGAATTTAATGTCTAAACAGCCTAATAAAGAAGAACAAAATTATGTCATTTTCAGGAAAATGAATGTTCTCTAGTTCAGAACTAAAGAACATTATGCTAAGTGAAATCAGCCAGTCTAAGAATGTCAAGGGTCATATGATTTCTTTCATATGTGGAAGCTAGAGAAAAAATAGGAAATGAAGGGAACTTCATGATAATAAGGAGTGAAACCAGTAGAACATAGGCAGG
Source organism: Glis glis (assembly GCA_004027185.1). NCBI lineage: Eukaryota > Metazoa > Chordata > Mammalia > Rodentia > Gliridae > Glis > Glis glis. The sequence goes on along the minus strand of PVJS01010215.1, from coordinate 17,719 downwards.
GGATGGAGAAAGAGGTGGGAGGGGAGGCTTGAGGAAGCAAACAGACTAAATAATAGTATGTCCATATATGAAGGCATCACTAACAACCTTGCTAGCATGTATAGGGAGGGAGAAGGAGGGTAAAGGGATGGGGTTAGGAAGGAATCACACCAAGAAATGTTGTGTGCATATATGAATGTATCACTTCAAATTTCACTATGATGTATAATTATATTGCACCAATAAAATGCTAAGAAATAAAAGCCATGTTAACAAGTAAAATTTTGTATTCACTACATAAAATACAATGCAGTATAAATATAAATCGAAGTAGCAAATAAATATCATAGGAGATTGGTTATTATATTTACTAGTATGGACTAGTAAACACCAATATAACAAAAAGTACAACTGTGAATTCCTTAGAGATAAAGCACGAATAATTTTTTTATTTCCTTAGCATTTTTATCAAAAGAATATTTGTTGTAGTTTGGATATGGAATGTACTCCAAAGGGTTGGTCCACAGTGTAGCAGTATTCAGAGGTGGTGGCTTTTGGAAAGTGATTAGATCATGAGGACTCTGATCAGATCAATGGATTAATCCATTATTGGGTTCATAATTGAATGGACTATTGGAAGGTTATGGAAACTGGAGGAGGTGGGACTTGGTTGGAGGAAGTAGGTCACTGAGGGTCTGTCTTCCCTGGAAGGTTGTCTCTTGTCCACAGCCTCTTCCTCTTTCTCCCTTTTCTCCCCAGCTGCTATAAGGTGAGCAGTTTTCTCCATCATTGCTCCCCACCATGATGTTCTCCCCCACCAAAAGCCCACAGTGATGGGGCCAAGCAGCTAAGTGCTAAAACCTCTGAAATCCTGAGCCGAGATAAATCTTGCCCCTTCTAAGTTGATTTTCTCATGTATTTTGTCACAGCGAAAGAAAACTAACATAATGTTATAATGAAAAACACTCCTTGTGAATTTATAAACTCCACAGACAAGATATTCACTTGCTGTGTTACTGTTAGGCAGCATAATCTGATTTATATGTTTTCTAAACCTTGTCAAGTTAATGTTAAAGATAATTAGAAACAAGGCATATTTTTCATCTAGGAAGAAGATAATAAAACCCTCATAAGATCAAAGAGCTGAGCACCTCATCAAATGACACTTTTACTGATTTCACTTCAAGATGCCGCAGTAAAGATGTTGTTGTGCTAAAATTTATATTTGAGGAAACAGATATTTCAGCTGATCTTTTAAATGGAGTGACTTCCCAAAAAGCACTGAGTAATCAATCCTATAATGACAGCAACAGTTCTCAAAATTATATTCTATCTGGAACAATTTCAATTTCTCTTACATTTTGTCATAGCTGCCTTTACAATGAAACCCCATTACTAATACTCATGCCTTGAGCATTGCTAAGTTATATGTTTAAAAGTATGTTATATTGTAGATGTGTTTAAAATTTTATTGTTACTGAATCTATCTAATCATTAAGTCAAATTTTCAATATTCCAGCTTAATATCTGAATCCAGGATGAATTGAATGCTCATTTTGACAAATGCCACTGGGCTGGATTATGGATAACTCTTTGAAATGGATGAAAACTACAATTAACAATGAAATTTTGAATTAATGGAAACTATACTATGAATGATATTAGTATTTCCAAGACATCTGTGAATCTTATGGGAATGGTTAGAAATTAAAAAAGGAAAAACCTATTAAGTTTCTAGAAATTGCCAAGTTGTAAAGCACAGAAAAGTTGTCATGTTAAATTAATTGAATTACTTAGAGTCCAAAATTACAAATTATGCAATATGCACCATAGCTGATTCAACAGCTTTTAGTTTTTTCATTGCTTTATAACTGCCGTTAATTACAATTTCTTTGAATCCATGAACTACGCCAAAAATGTCTCATTTCTAAATGTTTTAAACTAGCACAAATTCACAAATGAAATTCAATTTGACAGAAACAATTTGAGTAATAGTGCAGCTTTCTCTGAGGACTTTTTTTTAAAACAAAAGTCTCTTTCATTACACAGGAAATTAACTGTGAAAGAACAAAGGTGTGGAACTCCCCTTGCTTTTAGTGTTTGAGGATAAATGTAAATTTAAATATAAATAAATACAGTTGGAACCTCACAATCATGTATCAGGATGAATATTTTACGATTTAAAAAGATCCATCCAAAGCCGGGTGTGGTGGCTCACGCTTGTAATCCCAGTACTTTGGGAGGCGGAGACTGGAGGATCGGGGTTCGCGGCCAGCCTCAGCTCTCTCTCTCTCTCTCTCTCTCTCCCTGTTTCTCTCTCTCTCTCTCTCTCTCTCTCTGTCTCCTTAGTGAGGCCCTCCGCAACTTCGTGAGACCCGGTTTCAAAGTAAAGTATAAAAAATAGGGCTGGGGCTGTAGCGCGGAGGTAGAACGCCCCTGGGTTCAATCCCTGGTACCTCAAAAAAAAAAAAAAGATCCATCCATCATTTGAAGTAATTCAGTTTCCTACTTTGTAGCAAAAAAAGAGAAATTATATGAAATTCAGTGCTTTGTGGAGAGCAGGTTTTAGCCAGGCCCTGTTGTGATAGCTTGAAAACATTTTAAATGTTGGTAGGAAAATGTAGTAGTAGGTGGGTTTTTAAATTGTCATTGAGGAGAAAGCATAATATATTAAAAAATGACTACAAATTACTAAATCTTCATTTCAACTATTCTATTTTTTCTTCTGCATATTCAAGGTACATTCCAGGCCTTTTTTGCATATGTTCCATGCCTGGGGGGGGGTTCATTTAAAACAAAAAAAATAGCCCGTGCCCCAGAGGATCTTTTATTCCAGAATTGGATGAGCCCAACAACAAACAAGTAAACGAATATTTAATATGTACAATGGTGAGAAGAACTACTGAGAAAAATAAAAGCAAATGCTGGGGGTTCAGAAGGATAAGGAAAGAGATTGCTGCTCTATAGAATGGTCTGCGAGGGCCTAATAATGATCAGGTGATATTTGAGCAGAAACTCAGAGGGAATTAGGGAGAATGACACACAGAAATCTGGAGGACAGGTGTTCCAAACAGCAGGAACTGTAAGTGCATAGACACTGAGGTAGGAAGTTGCTTGACCAGGTGGAGGAAATTAGGAAGGACAGATTGGCTAGTGGAGCAAAGAAAAGGCCCAGCAATAGAAAATAATTAGTGAAAGCATAGAATGGGATCATCTGGGGAAGTGTAGGCCATTGTAAGGTCTTTGGGTAAATGGGAAGTCAATTCAAAGTATTAAAGACAGGTATAAAATAATTTAATTTATAAATTTAAGGGATCACTTGAACAGCTCTGAAGGTAATAGATGAAGTAAGCAAGGGCACAGGAGAAACAGGAAGAGTGACAGGAGGCTTCTGCAGTAATCCAGCAAGGAGCAGGGCAGGAAATGGTGCAGTGACTGAGACCGTGAAAAGTCATAGATTCCATGTGTCTTATGTCAAAAGAAAGAAAGAATTTTGGAATGAATTGATCTTGAATTCTCAGAGAAGGAACCCAAGCAAAGATGAATTCCCATTTTCCAGCACAAGTAACAGAAACAAAGCCAGTAATTGGACATACTGCTCGGGAGTTCTACGAAAACAAAAGAATTCTTTTTTTCCTGAAGGATCCAACCATATACTATGTAAATATGTGAGTAATTTATATGAAAATTATAGCAAACATGTAAATCCAGGGAAGCGCATGTGGGTACATGTTATTTATTCCACTCACACTGCATTTACACAGGATCCCTAAACCGCCTACAGGGAATACAGTCTACAAATTGAAGTCAATAGACTACTTTGTTTTATTGCTTTAAGTGGTTTATATCTGAACTTTCTTATGATGCAAATATAGTAACAGCATACATATTTTTTATGGAATAGATGAACAGCAAAGAACATAGATATAAGGGGTGATAGCTTTGGTCACCATTGCTACCCACTATAAAAAGTATGACAATTTTATTTGAAGCAGACATAGGGCATACCTAATTTAAATAACACTCTTTCAGTATTTCTTGGATAAATGAAAGTGAAGAGGCAGAAAATAATCAAGGTAAAAATCAACAAACATTAATTAACTGAACTATTTTTAGGCACTATACTGGGATCAAGCAATCAATGAGTCAAGCTTTCCTTATAGGGTAATGAGGATGAAATATCTTTATTTCATTATAGATATTGCATACTTTTGAGTTTTGCTTTTCCCCCTCTTCTCTAAGTAAGCTGAAACAATGAAAATTACTAGGAATTTCTTGTTGTTTTTGTTTAAAGTAAGTCACTAATATAACTGAAGATTTTTAAAAATTAAAAGGAAGCCTGCCGTGGTGATGCACGCTTGTAATCCCAGTACTTGGGAGGCTGAGACCAGAGGATCTGGGTTCGTGGCCAGCCTCAGCTACTTAGTGAGGCCCTCCGCAACTTAGTGAGACCAGGTTTCATAATAAAGAATAAAAAAATAGGACTGGGATGTAGCTTGGAGTTAGAATTCCCCTGGGTTCAATCCCAGTACCACAAAAAAATTTAAAAAAATACAAATTAAAAGGAAAAAGCAAAAGAAATAGAAAGCAGTAGAAAAAAACAAAGCAATCAGAAAGTTACTTTTAAGAACATAGTTTTAGCTGGGTATGGGGGCATGCACCTTTAATTCCAGTACTTGGGAGGCTAAAACAGGAGGATTGCAGGTTCAAGACCAGCCTCACCAACTTAGTGAGATTCTCAGCAAACTAGTAAGATGCTGTTTTGAAACAAAAACATAAAAATAAAAAAGGGATGGGGGTATAGCTTGGAGGTTGGATGCTTCTGGATTCAATCCTAGTAACACACACACACACACACACACACACACACACACACAGAGTTATAACCTTTGTTAGTTCATTTATTTTTATCCCTGATAATTGTGATCATTCTAAAGTATGTGAGCATAATCAGGCCTCCAAAAGTTCAATATTTGACTTTTGCTGCATTCATTATTTTAAGAACCTGCATAAATTTGTAACAAAGTAAGCTTAATACATTAGAACAAAAGATTTTTTCATATATATACTTTCATCATTGCATTATAGTCTCACATCATGGTGTAGTCCATAGTGATAATGAAATACATGCACATAGTGAGAGATTTAATCTAAAACCGTTTCTAAAAATAGGATATCAAAGTATCTCTAATTAAAAATAAACCACACTTAAAATAGGAAGAGTTACTCGTACATCATCATCATCATTATTGTCATTATTATTACTATTATTATTATTATCAATTATTTTGGTACTGAAGGTTGAATCCTGAAGCACTCTACCTCTGAGCACCTCTCTCCAGAACTTGGCCTCATCTCTCAGCCTCTGCTCCCTTGCCCAGTGAACCAGGACCCCTTCCCAGAGCAGCCTGCATTCCCTGCTCCATGCAGAGGTGGGAAGAATGCCTCCTCTTGTCCCAGTTGAGGTTAAAAATGAAGGCATGAGAGGTCACCATAGGATCAACTGAAGCCCTGTTCCTACCACGTAACAGTTCTGTTTATCCTTTAATCCAACTCTGCTAACTTCACTCACCCACCTGTCACAGGCATAATCCATGAGGGGAATGGGGACACCGGGATGTTGGAAGAGGCAGAGCACAGATATACATGCCTTACAGATTCTGTTATAAGCTAAGTTAATCACTGATATTTTTTGTCCCTTCCCTCCTCCCTCCTTTCTTCTCTCCCCCCTTCCCCTCTTCCTCTCTCTCTTTTTTTTTTTTTTTCCTGTAAGGTCAGGATAAGACATTGGATGGAACCAAAGGATCACCACATTTTCTAGGTAAGAGAGGTTTCAAGCCCCCCCCCACCGCCATGTTCAGTGTTTGAACATTGTAACTTTAAAGCTTTGAGCAAGCCCGGCGTGATGGCGCACGCTTGTAATCCCAGTACTTGGGAGGCAGAGACCGGAGGATCCGGGTTCGCGGCCAGCCTCAGCTACTTAGTGAGGCCCTCCGCAACTTCGTGAGACCTGATTTCAAAAGAAAGGATAAAAATAATAGGGCCGGGGGTGTAGCTCGGAGGTAGAACACCCCTGGGTTCAATCCCCAGTACCACAAAAAAAAAAAAAAAAAGCTTTGAGCAACCAGGGAGATGAAATTGTGAAATTGTTCAGCAATCTGGAAAAAGCCTGGCTGACAATCGGGCTGCTGACTTGGCTGCTGGGAGGCCCACGGATGCTGAAGGCTGCTGGCCATTGGGCTCTCTGCCAATGATGGTGACTGAAGCAGAGTCTGGAGATCTGAGAGTGAGCTTCACTGTAAAGCTCTAGAAATTACCTTAGCTGCTATATGTTTGCATGAAAACTTCCTCAATTTTAAATTAAGCCCATTTAATCTTTACAAGTCTTATGCGAAATAGGCATTAAAGACATAGGTTTTCCAATCTGCATAATTCTTAATTAGTGCTAGTACAGGTTTGCTAACTATTCATATTTAAATCAGTTTAAGGTTGAGAAAAACTCAGAATACCAGAAAGGAATTTCACAAGTTCAAAAATAGCGTTAGTGGCTAATGACTGGCATCTTTATTATTTTTTATTTTTTATTTTTGCGGTACTGGGGATCGAACCCAGGGACATTCTACCTCCAAGCTACACCCCAGCCCTGTTTTTTATTCTTTATTTTGAAACAGGGTCTCACTAAATTGCAGAGGGCCTCACTTAGTAGCTGAAGCTGGCTGCCAATCTGCAATCCTCCTGTCCCAGTCTCGCAAGTACTGGAACTACGAGTGTGCGCCACCACGCCAGGCTAATGACTGGCATCTTTAAACAACCAGAACATTCTCACAGAACACAAGAGATGAGTTTGGGTTCTAATCCTGCAGCCACCTCAGTAGATAAAGGCCACAAGAGCAGATTCCCAACAACGAAATTAAAAACTCCAACTACTTTGAATTAGAATAATTCCTTCAAGAATGATGGAGAATTAGAGCCATTTCTTGAAAATGCCCTTCACAATAAAATCAGAAAAATACAGCCATAATCCAGAAGAACATATCCCAGGAAGTATTCAAGCCTGCTTTCACTAGAAAATTATAATAATAGATTCAGGAGTCCTGAATATTAAACTCTTCATTCTAGGTTTAAATGCACAGTGAAATTTTGAGGATGAACAAAATTGTAACTGTAAAATATGTGCCTACAAATATAAAACATCAAAAATTAAGCTCTCTTCAAAAAAGAAACAATAACAGCAAAAAACAAAAACCAGGTTTTCAGCTCAGAGCCCGGAAAATCCAAGAGAATAATTACTTTGTTAAATTCAAGTTTTCTGATTCCAAGTTTTATTTTCATTCGACTTCATCTCATTTTCTGGGCCAGCTTTTATATGTCTGTAACTTATGATGTATATCAACCAACCCTCCAAATTCACTAATTTCATAAAATTGTAATTTTGTATATTGTATTTACTTTAGAAAAATGCTCACACATCATTTATCATCACCGATCATCATCACCAGAAATTACTACTTTCCTCACAGTACGAGCAAAAGTAAACTCCCAAGTTAGTATCTCTACTCCAAGACGTAAATCCAGAACAGTTGTCCTCAAAGATAGGGACCAGAATGATGAAACTCTTCTCACATAATAGAAAGTGATATCAAGCCAGGCACGGTGGTGCATGCTTGTAATCCCAGTACTTGGGAGGCTGAGACAGGAGGATCGCAGGTTTGAGGACAGCCTCAGCAAGTAGTGAGACTCATCAACCTAGTGAGACCCTATTTCAAACTAAACATAAAATAGGACTGGGGGTGAAGCTTGGAGGTAGAATGCCCCTGGGCTCAATCCCCAGTACCACAAAAAAAAAAAAATAAAAATTAAAAAATAAAAATAAAAAGTGATATAAGAAATTTCTAATTGTTTTTGAAGTTATTCTCAGGGTATTCACATTCTTACTTAAAATCAGTCATTTCAAATTAAGTCCAAGAAGAACAGAGATGAAAACTGGTGGAGACTTAATAATTCTCTATCAGTGAAAGAACAGAGTTGTTCACGTTGTTCACTAATGTTTTATAATTTGATACTTTCTTACATGTCACACACAGAATTCTACATTCCAAATCTTCAAATTTGGAGATATTATTCAATGTATCAGTTATTTTAAGAAGTATTTAATCAAATCTATATTTGAATATTTAATCAAATCTATATTTGAAATATTTAATCATCTGTACCACTAAAGTAAGTAAGTCTCCTTTTTTTCTTTCTTTTTTGATCCTTTAATTTAGCACATAATCATCAGGTAGATGAATCTAGCCAATAGCCAAAATATCTTGGAAGAAAATGAAATAATTCATTTTTTTAACTTAAAGAAATTCCAAGTGCTGAACATGATGGTGCAAGCCTGTAATTCAAGTACTTGAGAAGCTGAGAAAGGAGGATTGCACATTCAAGACCAGCCAGCAAATTAGTGAGACCCTGTTTCAAAATAATAAGTAAAAAGGGTTGGGTGTATAGCTTGGAAGTCAAACCTGTGAGCCTCCAATTTCTCTATCTCTATGAACAAATTAATAGAACAAAAATAATGATTACAAAAGAAGGGGAAAATGTTTAATCATGAAAATTATAGATGCAATTGTCATAAAGCGCATATGCTCTAAAATATCAGGGAAAAGATTTTAAGGTCTCCTGAAAATAAATACTTGACAAAATTATAATAACCTGAAAGCTTGGATATAATCACTACTTCTTTTCAGTCAAATTTGTTTGCATTTTTCATTTCTAATCCTTTCAACATTAAGTAATTAGTCTGGCATCTTTAAGTTCACACCCAGAAAGGTGAAAATAGTTGAGAAACTACTTTCTTTTCCATCAGTGAAGAAGCTTATGTAATAGTCAATTTTTCTTTCTTAATCATGACCTATTTTGATTAGAAAAGAATCTCGCAATCAGCTCGAACAGATTGCATCGTGGGAACCTTACTCCTTTATGCCCACCACCATTAATATTTTAAAAGTGTACTTTGAATAAGGTAGCTGATTATAGAATGAGCACACAGGAAAACCAAAAAAGAAAATGAACAAAGTAAAACTCACTGTTATTTATAATGCAACCAGGGTATAGATCCCTGCATATGTCCTTTCAACCACCACTACATACAAGTAAGATTTCCTGTATCTATAATTTGTTCTATTGTCTTAGGTCACCTTTCACACTACCCTATATGCAAAATTATGTGGACATTTTACAGGTTTACAGTTTGGCCTGGCTAGAAAATGGGTTGTTCACAAATTAGGTAAATTCAGTCACTAATAAACTATGGAACTGAATAACTCAACTAATAATACGTGAAAAGTTACACAACTTGCTGAGTAAAAGGAAAATTCAAAGGACATAGCTCAGTGTTTTCCTTCTCCTTAGAAGCATCTTTAATGCTACCTTTCAGAAGAAATTTAATTGATAAACTTATAATTACTCAGTTACTCTTCACCATTAGGAAAGATTTTTAATGTACAATTTCATAATTTTAAGAAAGAAGCAATAGTAATATAACACATAATTGAATCAATAAAATAAAATGTTGGCTAAATACCGATTTGTTTTAAATTAACAGTAAAATATTTCAGCCAAATTGGCATATAAAAAGTTCATCTCAATGTCAATGAAAACATAATATGCTATTTTGCATTCACATGATAAAATAGTGCCAATTTTCACGCAGGGTATTTATTATAGTAACCTACAGATACCTAATAAATTCATTTAACACATTTAAAATTGAGAGAATAATAACTCCAAAATGGCATTAACTTTTTATGTCACTGACCTGCTTGAAACCATCAAAGGCAACTGACTTCCTACCAAAATTTGTCTATATAATACACAACTGTCCCTAACTACTTCTTCCTCTATCTCTCTGACCTCTATCTGTTATAACTTCTACTCCAACACTCCTGCCTTGTCAGAATGCTTAGTGCCTTAGTGCAATTACTCACAGACTACTCTAGGTCTAAACTGCTGTTCTCTTGGTTTCTCGTGAGCTCACCATGGAGTAATGGTTATGTTAAGAACAAATTCAGAAACAAATCTAAGATGACTGCACACTAAAATATTGTTTCGAAGGCTCCCAAGGATGTTGAGTTCTTTAGGAGATTATACCATTGTTCGATTTTGTTATTTACAATAAGGGCTCAGACTCAGTGTAGTTACATGGTAACCTGCAGATCTGTATTCACTAGAGATAAAATGCTTTTATCTATTATGGGTTATTGCCCGGTTGGATATCAACCAGTTTTGTATCCTACCTTGTAATATTATTCTAATGTTCCTCGATTAAACTGCCTTAGGTACCCAGGTCCTCAAATGCTCTTTGAACCATTTTACCGTTGTATAGTTTCTCATATAAATGAGTTGAATAAACTGTTGGTTACTGGTTTTTATACAAATGTAGATTGTGTTTTAAGATTTTAAAAATTATACTTTGATACCTTTGAAGGACTCGTTGAGATACTACATGCTAGATGCAATTAAACTGCATGGCTGTGGAAGTTACTTCAAGACCCCCATAGGACCAGGCAGGGACCTTCTAAGATCCTAAAGTGGAAGCTAGAGAGAAAATAGGAAACAAAAGAGACTGCAGGTAAGTGAGGAGAGAAACCAGTAAAACAGTGGAAGGGGGACAGGAGAGGGAAATGGCAGGGGGGAGGAGAACAGGCAAAGAAAACAGTTCAAATAATGCTATATTCGTATATGAAGGTATCACTACCACTTTCATTAGTATGTATAGGGACGGGTGGGTAGTGGGGTGGATCCAGAGGAAAACACACCATTCTGTGTGCATGTACCTCTATATCACTGTGAATGTCACTCTGATGAATAATTACAAAGCACCAAGAAAACTATTTAAAAAAAGATACTAAAGTGATTTCCAAGGGGCAATAATATTCTGTGGGCTCTCTCTTTAGACTCCTGATGGTTTCCTTTGATGAGCAGAAACTTGTTAGTTTAATGCCATTCCATTTATTAATTCTCATTTTATTTCCCTGAGTTTTGGGGGTCTTCCTGAAGATGTTTCTACCTCTGCCTATATGTTGGAGTATTGGACCTATGCTCTCCTCTTGTAATTTCAAAGTCTGTTGATTTCTTCTATGTTTTTCAGTTTATTGGAGTATACATTTTGAAAATAGTTTCTGATGATCCTTTGGATTTCCCCACTGTCTGTGGTGATGTGTCCTTTTTCATTTCTGATTTTAATAATTTGGGTTGGTTTTTCCTTTTGGTTAAGTTGGCTAAGGGTTTATCAATCTTGTTAATCTTTTCAAAGAACCAGCTTTTTGTTTTGTTGATCTTTTGTATTTTTGTTGTTGTTGTTATGTTTGCTATTTCATTGAGTTCCGCTTTGATTTTAATTATCTCCTGCCTTCTCCTGGCTTTGTGATTATTCTGTTCCTGTTTTTCCAGGTCCTTGAAGTGTGTCATTAGGTTGTTTATTTGATAACTTTCTGTTTTTCTTATGTGGGCACACGATGCTATAAATTTTCCTCTTAAAACCACCTTCAAAGTGTGCCATAGATTTTCGTATGTTGTGTCTCTATTTTCATTTAATTTTAGGAATTATTTGAGTTCTCCCCTCTGATCCAGTCCTCATTCAAAAGTGTATTATTCAGTCTCCATGTATTTATGTACTTTCTTTTGGTCTTCCTGTTGTTGATTTCTACTTTCTTCCAGTATGATCTGAAAAGATGTAAGGAATTATATTACATTTTTTTTAATTTGCTGGTACTTGCTTTGTGACTTAGAATGTGGTCTATTTTGAAGAAGGTTCTAGGAACAGCTGAGAAGAATTTGTATTCAGCTGTTGTTGATTGGATATTCTGTATATGTCTATTTAGGTCCACCTGGTTTATAGTGTCCTTTAGGTATGAAGAGTCTTTGCTTATTACAGTTCCTCCTGGCTTTCATGATTTGGGTTTAGAAGTCCAGAGTGATTCTTATTGTTTTGCCCTTGAAAGTCACCTATTATTTTGTTCTTGATGCATTTGAGATTCTTTCCTTGGCCTCTGTGTTATTCATTTTGATTAATGTGTGGCATGGAGAAGTTCTTCTTTGATCTTGTCTTGTTGCTGTTCTAAATGTCTCCTGTATGTGGATGTCCAACTTTTTTTCTATTTTTGAGTAACGCTCTCATAATATTTCCTTAAAGTGGTTTCTAATGTCCTTGGTTTGTGCTTCTAGGCCTTCTTCAATGTCTCTTATCCATAAGTTAGATCATTTCATATTACCACACATTTCTTGGGTGTTCTGGTGGTGTCTAATCGTCTTGTCTATATTCTTGACTGTGTGGTCAGTTTTGAATGAACTGTCTTCCAAGAGTGAGACTCTAATTTCCATGTGGTCTAGTCTGCCAGAGGTGGTTTCATTTGAGGTCTTTAATTAATTTATTTTCTCCTTCATTTTGTGCAGAGCTTCTTTTTGGTTCGTACTAAGGGCCTCAATTTCTTTATCCATATTTTCTATTTCTTTCATTTTCTGTGCACTTCCTCCAATTTCATTTCTGATGCCTTTGATCATATTGAAAATCAAAATTCTGAATTCTTCTTCTGGCATTTTCTGCAGCTCAGTATTGGTGATCTCCCTTGTTGTTGAGATGTGGGAGCTTATTGTTTCTTGTTGAGTTGTGGGAATTTATTGTTTGACTTCATTCTCATGTTTTCATCATTCTCAGGTTTGTATTTCTGTTTTTGACATCCTCTTCTTTTTTGTGTGAAAGTCCTGTTTTGTTATCTCTTTATAATAAGGTCTATTCTGGGGGAATATATTTGCCTCAATGAATCTGTCTCATATAATCAGACTTTTGAGTTTGACCTCCAGAACCTTTTTAACAAGATCTAATTTTTAGTCAATGCAGGCAAGCAGGATTCTCTGATTGGCTGGAGGCCACCATGCTCTTCAGGCCCAAACTCAACAGGGAACTATGATTTCCATTCAGAATCTATGTCCTACTGGTTGGGATTTAATGTCCCATGGACACCTCCACTGCTCTGATAGTGGCCAACCTGTGAAACCCTGAAGAGCACTGATCTCTCTCCTCTGTGGTTACAGACTAAACTCAGCAGAGCTGGATATTACTATGTTCTGAGCTTGTGGTCCAGTTGGCTGAGCTTTGATTGCCCAGAGATACCACCACTGATCTGTGGGTTGTGATCACATGGTGCCCTGTAAGTCACTGTCCTGCATGATCACCAGGCACAAACTCTGCTGGTGGAGAGAATATTGTGTTTGCAGCCTTATATTCGATCACGTGAACCCCTGCTGGACCCTGGCCTCCCTGTTTTCAGGTCTCAACCTATGGCGGGGAGAGATTGTAAGATTCTGGATCTGGGGTTTGGTGGCTCAGTTATTTAGCCCCAGTGGTACCGCTGTTGCTCTGGGCAGCTGCCATCACCTGAGACCTTGTTGGCCTCTGGCCTCGGTGCTTGTGGTGTCCAAAAACCACCGGGTACCAGTTTATAGCCTTCTGAGTCTGCAGGAGAGTTGGCTGAGTTACTTCACACCACAGACACCACTGCTGATGGTCCTTGGTGATTGCTGGAGAAGTTCCATGGGAGAGGCAAACTTCTGACCCTAGGTCCCGCCCACTTGAGTATCCTTTGAGATTGTCTGCTAATTTATGCCTTTGTACCCCCACCTCCACAGAAATGATCTGCAAATTCATAGACCCCACAGGTCTGTTGGTTGTCACAGAAGTCCCTGAAGCTGTGAAGTCACCTGCTGTGACATGTTGTAAACTCATGGTCTTGAGTGGTGCTACTTGGGTCCCTGCAGGAAAAGGATAAGTTCAGTTGCAGCCACAGGAGTTCGCTGGGCCATTTGGTCTGCAGATTCACAGTGGTCTTGACAAGAGGGGTTTTATCCACTCAGTTCCCTGCAGGAAGGTCGATTGTTTCTTGGTTTGCCAAGTTCGGCTGAAGCTGTAGGAGTTCACTGGGTGGTTTGTCTTGTTGGTCTAGAGATTGACAGTGGTCTTAATGAAGCAGGTGGTAGCCACTGGGGTCCCTGCATTAAGGTCTTGTCATTTCTCAGTCCAAGTTCAGCTGCTGGCACAGGAGTTTGCTGGGCAGTTTGGCTGGGCAGTCTGGGGAGTTGCAGTCTTGTGGTATTCGAGCATGGAGAGAAGAATGTGATTGCTTTTGGTGATGGTTTTCTGCAATCAATGGCTCAAACAGATTCTGCTTCTTCTTTGTCCGAGCTGGTCTCTGAGACCCACTGGGTCCTTGCAGCGACGAGCTTCAGTATAGGTTCGCCAAGATGGCACCACCTCCACTCTGTGCTCACCAGAGGAGACACGTGGAGCTCTTTTCAGTCCTCTGCTCTCTGTGCTGCATCCAACTGCATCCAATACCACCACATTTCCAGCTGCCTTTCTTCTGTTGCATTCTGACTGCTTTTCTTCTCTTGCCAAGAAGCAGTCTTCCCACTAGTTGAGTTCTGAGTCTTGGAGCAACCGAAACGCACTGTCTTCTTTTATTCCACCATATTTCAAAACCCTAAAGCAGCTTTTTTGATTTGAAAACATTAACTTATCTATGACATCTTTTGAAAACACTTAGAAAGGATTTTGCACCCTCTCACTTGTGACATGATTCTATCTTGCTAATGAGGATTAAAAGCACAAGATAACAACATTATGCATATACTTATTTGTCTTTCTTCCCTTACTAGATCTAAGACCCCTAGCAGCCTAGACCATGTAAAGGTTGTTATTGAATTTCCAGAGATTAACATAATCCAGTCTTAAACATTATTAATAAGTGTTAATTGAATAAGCAGATAGCATAATATATTAATTTACTTAAAGTTAATTATGGTTTGTTTTTATTCTAAAAGAGCAACTGCACATAAAATAAAATTTAAGATACATTTAATAGAGGATTTAATAGTAAACCATTCAATTAGTTCCACTTGAAATAGTGAAATGAGTTAATGACATGAAAATCATAATATCAATGTAGAGCCTAAAAGTGTTAAGTAAAATATATCAAGTCCCAGAGCTGGAAGCTTGGCAAGACACACATGCATAGTACTTACTGAAAGATAGATGGCTCCACTCAGCCTGAAGATATCAACTGTCACCCAGATTCTGCCTATTCAAGACTAGACATTCATTGGTTGATTTTTAAAGGGAATTACAAAGTCACCTTGAGGAGTCTCCTACAGATCAAATCTGGAATAATTTTAGCATCAAAACAAATAATGATGTCAGTGGATTCTAATTCATTGAATAAAATAGGAATCCATGATTCTGTTCTACTAAACTATCCATCTGACGGGTGTGGTGGTGTACGCTTGTAATCCCAGTACTTTGGGAGGTGGAGACCGGAGGATCCGGGTTCGTGGCCAGCCTCAGCTCTCTCGTTCTCTCTCTCCCTGTCTCTCTCTCTCTCTCTCACACACACTCTCTCTCCTTAGTGAGGCCCTCCGCAACTTCGTGAGACACGGTTTCAAAATAAAGTATAAAAAAAAAAGTAGGGCCAGGGGTGTAGCACGGAGGTAGAACGCCCCTGCATTCAATCCCCGGTACCGCAAAAAATAAATAAATAAATAAATAAAAAATAAACTATCCTTCCATCCAGAGAGACAGACTTACCTGAACAGAGGAAAAAGGAAAATGCTCCCTGATAGTGGAATAAAAACTAATAAATATAAAAAGAATGATGATATCATATAATCATTATTGTGAAAGAAAAACAGGAAAAATAAGTTGGGGATGAATCACCAGTTAATAATAAAATTTCTGGGTAAAAGTTGATGAGAAATAGCATATAGGTTTAAATATCTCTCTAGAGATAACTTATTAATTAATAAAAGAAAAATAATTACTTCCCAATGGTGAAGCCTAGCAAACATCACCTTTAGCAAGTAATCAATGGTAACATCCCCAGAAATAAGACAGACTGACATTATGCAGCTCCTAATGTGATTCACTAAGAACACAAGAGCTCACCTGCCATGAGCAATGTGAACTTTTCCTTTTGATCACAATATCCCCATCCCCTCTAATGGTGCCAGATATTTGGGATGGGCACATAACTAGCACTGGGATCAACTGAGAATTCACTTTACTTGGACAGTAAGTACATTTAATAAAGTCATCTTTTAATTTTTTTTCTTCAATATGGACTGTTGCTTTATCCTGAGCTCCTTTATTGTGTTATTTTATTGTGCAATCCTGCTTTGGTATTTAAAAAGAAATATTTTTAGTGATGATTTTATCTATTGCTTCAGTAAAATTGCCTTGCTTATTGGACCAGAATGATTTGCTCTTTCATGGTAAAGTATTTTTATTTTGTAAAAGAACAGACATCTTCAGCAAAGCCACAGTGCCAAAACTGAAAAAAATCACTTTATATTGTTATTTACAAGAACAAATGAATTTATGTAGAAATCATTTGTATGGGTCAAATTGTTCTGATTTCTTCAAAGTGAATGAATTGTCTACTTATAACAAGGGGAGAATCACGGAAAGCTAAATATTCTAGCATCTTTTATGACCAACCCTACTTCACTGAAACAAAAAATACAAAGCAAAACTATATACTGACAACAGTGGCTATCTTTGAACGTCCTTAGTTAACAGACCTTATAGGCTTCCAGCTGCGTAACTGTAAATTTCCTTCAAGATATCATAGTATCACTTCATAAAACTTAATGGTGTCCTAACTCCCTTTTGTTATGCAGGACTTCCTAGGGAGATAAATGCTATTGGTGAAGAGCACGCATTAATAGTTCCTTTCTCTTCTGCTAAATGTAAGCCCAGCATCAATGCTCCGGTTCTTTTTGCCTCAGCTATAGCAACTTCCAATGGACTGCTGGGTCAAGTTAAAGCTTCAATGTCAGTGTACTCTGACACCCACTTGGTTCAGCGATGCCTTCTATATATTTTATTATTATTATTAAAAAATAATAGTAAGCGAGAGAGAAAAATCACTGTGATTCATGGACCATAGCTAGATGGCTGCTCTTCTTTTCATTTACCATCACTATTTGTATTAATGTACCCACATTCCTTTGGAACATAAATCTACTGAAGGCAAGACCATGCTGAGATATACTGTCTCATCTCAACCAGCGCCTAATACATGACATGAATTATCTGACAGCTGGTTACCCTCGAGTTCAAATCTCATAAAGTTTAAGCATTCAAGCTGAATACCCTACTGGTGGAGGTATTCTTTGGATAGAATGAAAAAAGAAGGAAGAAAGACAAGCATAAAAACTCCGTGTCTTAAAAGTTTGTCTCACAAAAGTTTATAGATGTGAATTATCACAGGATGGACAAGTACTGATAAACACACTAAGCCCAAATTTATTTAAGGAAAATAAATAAGGTAATCTCTAATTAATTATTTTCTTATTGCCTTTTGTTTTGGAAATCATTGCTTATAATGTATAGTCTTATCTTAGGATTTAACAGAAATAATTTAAAATTAGTAATTTATCAAGGTATTGTGCAATTAGCTACATAAGCCTGCACATAAAAGTCTACAATGAATAAACTTGTTTTTTATTTAGGAAAACCAAAATTGCAAATTAAATTTCTTTGTAAATAGTCAAAACATCTCTCTTAAAGACTTTTTTTTCTTTAAAATTTTAAGATTTAATAATCAGGTAATAAATGGATTGACTAAGTTTTATAATTAAAGTGTAACATAAAATAGTAAATCTTTTTTTTTTTTTTTTTTTTTTTTTTTTTTTTTTTTTT
>PVJS01010214.1:0-48553 GCA_004027185.1 Glis glis | reverse complement strand
CACCACACACACACACACACACACACACACACACACACACACACGCACACACTATGTTTTAATTTGGTTAGCCTTAAGGGCAGTATGTACATTTCACCCTCTGTGGGAGGCTGGGCTTTTAAACCAACAAGGTACGTTCTACTTTCACAAGGATATCCATGCTCATTCTCACATTCATTTCTTCTCCTTGTTCTCCTTCCTCCCACTTCCCACACCACTGCAAAGGCCTCCAGGACCTGGGTGCAGTGGTGCACACCTATAATCCCAGTACTTGGGAAGCTGGGACAGGAGGATTATAGATTCGAGGCCAGCCTTGATAACCTGTTTTAAAATAATAAATAAAAAGTGCAGGGGTTGTAGAATGGCAGGGGGATCAATGGTAGAATATCTCTGGGTTCAATCCCCAGTACTCAAAAAAAAAAAAAAAGCCTCCAGGACCCTCAGTGTCCTACCCCTTCCTTCCCCCATCCATCACTTTCCATCTGGCCACACTGGTCAGGGTCACTCTCCCCATACTATCTGCTTTGTGCTCCCTCCCTTCTTGCGGGTCTGTCCCGGGGCCATCCCCATCAGTGCAGTCTTCCTGAACTACCCTGTGCGAAACAGCAACCACAGCCATCCTTTCTCTTTTATCATTTTCTCCCTCCGTAGTTTTGTTACCCACTGAGCACGTGGGTATTTTAGTCTGTCTCCCTCCTCTAGTCCGTAAGGGCCACAGAGCAGGGATTGTCGCTCAGACTTGTATCCACGGGGTCTAGAGCAGTACCTGGCACGTAGCAGTGCTCCAAGTAAGCACAGAGGAACACACACTACACCCAAACTAGATTGAATACCTATCGACAATACAAAATAGACATGATTTTAAGTAAGCGTGCTTCTAGATTCTGTTTCTAATTGATAATGTCACTGTCGTACTTATGATTTAATCCTATTGACTTAATGTCTCATTTTCCATCAGGTGTACTCTCAATTTTTCCCGTTTCCTTATTTGACCTCAAATAATCTTCACTTCACCCATGGAGTTTAAATAAATCTTTTATCTCTCCAGCAACAATTTCTACCTTACCAACCATTTAGCTCTTTTACTACTGTAAATCATGTACTGAGTCGGTTTCCTCTCTAGCTTGTTACCCTCTAATCTCCTCTAGACCGGCCATGAATTTGAGTTTGCCTTCTGTCTACTGTTGCCACTGGTAGGGCTCCCATTATGTTATCACAACTGCTTTAGAGCTGCTTTTTCACTCTTTCATTTACTGTATACAGAGCCCTCTTCATAATTTGTAACTTGTTATCATCTTGCAAGGCATTTGCAATCCTTACTTCTGCCATACCTCAAAAAGAAATCTAAGTTTGATTGAATTTAAAGTTTTGGGAATTACAGCAAGGCTTCAGAGCCCTGTCTCCTCCTTCCTGCACTGCCATTGCCCATCTATCCCCAAATCAATTTCAAGTTTGGGATATTATATATATTATATATATAATATATATTGTGATACTGGGGATTGAACCCAGGGGCATTTTACCTCTGAGCTACACCCCCGGCCCTGTTTTATTTTTATTTTGAAACAGGGTCTCTCTAAGTTGATGAGAGTCTCACTACTTGGTAAGGCTGGCCCCAAACATGCAATCCTCTTGTCTCAACCTCGCAAGTACTGGGATTACAGGCATGCACCATCACACCCGGCTAAATTTGGGAGATTAAAATTTGGGAATATAAATTTCCAGTCTCACATGCTCACTAGAGGTTTCTGAAACGTATTACCTTTTTGCACCATTGTAAGCACACCTAATAGCATGGTTATGACTTATTAATGACAAGTAACTACTGTGAGCTAGCCTTCACTTGCTGTTTTTCAAGTAAAATGATCATGAGAAATGGTAAACCAAGCTGGGCGTGGTGGCACACGCTTGTAATCCCAGTATTTGGGAGGCTGAGACAGGAGGATCACAGGTTCGAGGATAGCTTCTACAACATAGTGAGACTCTCAGCAACCTAGTGAAACCCTTTTTCAAACTAAAAAATAAAATAGGACTGGGGGTGTGGCTCAGAGGTAGAACTCCCCTGGGTTCAATCCCCAGTACCACAAAAAAAAGAGAAAGAAACGGTAAGCCAAGAAATAAGTTTAAATAGTTTTGTTTTGGGGTTCTGAATTGAGATGTTAGAGAATATTGGCAGTGAAAGTTTCAGGCAAGCCCAGCACTAAGAACTGGAAAAGAAAGAAAGGCTGTGTCTGTGTCTCCATACAGTGATAATTGGGGTAACTCATAAGCCAGCCTGCCACAGCCTGTGTGGGGATCCTCCGGCTTCTCTAGAACGGCTGCACACACACACACTTGTATGAAGCATTTGGAGGACTGTTTGTATCTAACTAATAAGGAAAAATGTGTTAAACCTACCTGGTAGTTCAAAGAGGCATTTTACCTGAGCGATTTGGCGTCTATGGAACAGTACCAAAGTAAACCGTATGGTGCCCTCTGCTTTGAAATATCTGCCTTGCGTTAAGGTTTGGAAGTGAAATTTGTTATTTGACCAGTTAAAGTATGTAATGTTTAATTTGTTTCCATAAGGGAAAAGTAGCGTATTCATTTTATTCCACCAGGATAGTTGCTGTTTTATTGTAAATGGTCTTTCTCTTGGCAGGCTCTGGAGCTTAGCTTTCATTCTGTTGGGTTTTCTAACCATTGTGTCATGTGTTGGGCAGAGCAAGGGGATCTTGTATCAGATGGAACGGACTCTGTGTCCTGGCTCCAGCGCTGCCAGCTTCATGATCCCGGGCGTGTTAAGTGGCTGTTTTCCTCATTGTGGACTGTGAGGGGTGAGCGCAGGCGGTGCCTCTTAGGGCCTGATCCCACAGTGGGTGTGGCTACGCGATGCTGGCCTCGCTCAGCAGAGGGGCTGCTGTTCACCGGCCAGCTCTTCAGGGTACCTGAGAAGTGGAAGTGACTTGAGGAGGAGGAAGCCTATTCCTTGGGCCTTCTGCTCTCGTGGACTAGGCTTTATTGGCATGAACGAGACTGGGTCTAAGAGGTTCTGCTTCTCAGTTAGTGGGGCAAAGTGGCTCCCCACGTGTGCTGTAGTTCATCTCTTCATCTGTCACATTCAAAGACTGTTTCTTCATAGACAGGGTGTTCTCTGCCTCAAATATAATTGTAGAGCAAGCAGGGGACGTTAGCAGCTGATTCCTTTAACATTGTTCCTTATGAGCTGGTTGTGATGATGCAAGCCTCCTGTAATCCCAATACTCCAAAGGCGGAGACAGGAGGATTGCAAGTTTGAAGCCAGTCTCAGCTTTTTAGTGAGACTTTGTTTCAGAATAAAATAATAAAATAGGGCTGGGGGGAGGGTCTAGCTTAGAGGTAGAACACCCCCTGGGGTTCAATTCCCCCCCAAAATTGTTCATTATATCTAAAAATCCTTCAATTCTTCAACTATATAGATTCTACTTTTTAAAAATCAAATGGCAGTCATGATTAATTTTCTCTTTTAGTAAGACTTGGTTATGATTTGGTTATAATTTTTTAAGAATATTTTTCTGGGCATGGTGGCACACGCTTGTAATCCCAGTACTTTGGGAGGCGGAGACCGGAGGATCCGGGTTCGCAGCCAGCCTTAGCTCGCTCTCTCTCTCTCTCTCTCTCTCTCTTTCTCTCTCTCTCACTCTCCCTCTCTCTCTCCCTCTCCCTCTCTCTCTCCCTCTCCCTCTCTCTCTCTCTCTCTCTCTCTCCCTCTCTCCCCCTGTCTCTCTCTCTCTCCCTCTCTCTCTCTCTTTCTCTCTCTCTCTACTTAGTGAGGCCCTCCGCAACTTCGTGAGACCCCGGTTTCAAAATAAAGTATAAAATATAGGGCCAGGGGTATAGCGCGGAAGTAGAACACCCCTGGGTTCAATCCCTGGTACCGCAAAAAAAAAAGAATATTTTTAAAAAACTATAGATGTTAGTACATGTTTCTTTCCAAAAATTCTAGAAAATACGTCTTTCCTCAATTCCTTCCAGCCCCCCAATAGCATGTTGGTTTATTAGTAACCTACCTCTGGCGATATCATATAGCTTGGTTTCTGGTAGATTTTATAGTTATTATTGGATAGGTAGGCAGACACTGACAATACACCTTTGTCTGCTAATTCTCATATGAGATACATTCATTCATTCATTCTTTTTTTTTAAAATTCCAGTACTGGGGATTAAACCCAGGGCTTCAAGCATGCTAGGCAAGCACTCCACCACTGAGCTACATCCCCAGCCCTTTTAATTTTGTATTTTGATACAGGATCTCACTAAGTTGCCCAGGCTGGCCTTGAACTTGAGATCCTCCTGCCTTAGCTTGCTAAGTAGATGGGATTACAGGAGTGTACCACCATGCCAGCTGAAATATATTTATTCTTTATCAAATAAATTATACTCATGAATTTTGATTAAGTGAAATACTTAGTGTGTAAATGCCAACCACATTGTAAATAAGTGATAGGTTTCACTTGACTCTACTGATCTCTTTTTGAGTCCTTCTTTGTAGGTTGTATCTTTCACAATCGTCTCTCAGAGGTCACTGTCCCTGCTCTTTAGGTCCCAAATAGCTTCTGTACCTACAGGCATATTTTACTATGGTCTACATAATTCTCTGAAGGAGAAATTTCTAGAATCTGGCATAGCATTTTCATGGTACCTGCTATTCCTCCAAGAGCAAGTGGAGCTAAGAGCCAGAATATTCTCTTCTGTGCTTTGACTTAGAGTAGGAGAGTATTTTCATGGAAGTTAGGTGTTTAATAGCTAAGAAAAAGGTAAGGGATTTTTAATCCTCTGCTTGCAGTGGGAAGTGTGGTGGGGTTACATGATCATTCATGTCACAGAAAATTGAGGCAAATCTGTTTTATACCAAACAAACCCAGTGACCAAGAAACAAAGAGGTCCATTTATGTCGTTTTGCTATTGATGGTTAATACTGAATACGCCTTGCCAGATTTTTTTTGGTTGTATTATACCTTATATTTTTTCCAAAAATAAATCCTGTATCCTTTGCTTGTTTATCTCCCAGCCAAGCTGCCATTTAGTGGGAAACCTGTTGAGTGACTTTCCTTTGCACACCATTATGATTGCTAACTGCTGAGTCTTACAGGCTGAAGGCTGTGTTTTCTAGCCTTCCTAAAATATGGATTTAGCCTCTATTTGATAAACATTAAGCAAGATTTACATTTACAACTAGCTAACAGTTTTCATTTTATTTAGAAATTTATCACAGGATGTTTTTAGTACATTTGTTGGTGAAAGTAGTTCCTTGGCAGAACTTCCACGTTGCATGTGGGCGGTCATTTACAAAAGAGCCAAGTTTTATCATTTATTTTCATTAGAAAATATAATGATTTTTTTAACCAAGGTTTCCCAAAATAACCATGCCTGCTTACTTCAGTTGGCAGTGGTTTTGTAGCAAAAAAATTGTTGGTCAGATTATTGAAGAGGTATTTTTAGATATACTGAATGATTTTTAACTTCTAATGGAGTTTACTTTTTGGAGCATCAGTAATACTCAAGTAGATTTTTTTTCCCCTGGTTTTACTTACAATATTTCCTCAAGTAGTCATGCTGATAAAATTTGGGGGGAAGTGGATGGGAGTGATGATTGATTCAGTCCTTTGATATTTGGGCATCTTCATGAAAGAAATTTGAGGATGGGAGGAGGTGTTAAAATTTAAGAAAACACATATAGGTTGGAAAATGTTCAATTTTAATATTAAGATGTGTGATAAGCCAGAATGTCTAGAGATATGTATTAATATATAAGTTTGAGGAAATGAAGTGACTTTATCAAACCCCAATAAAACAATAGCAGTAAGGTTAAAATAAATGTTGTCAAATACTCTTTTGACAATATCATCACAGTATCCCTCCCATTGATTAGTGGTCAGGAAGACAAAAGAGAATAATTTTTCTCTTTCAAAAGAGAATAATGTATTACATTATTATTATAAGATAATTGGTGACAGTTGCCTTGATAGTTTCATGCATCTTACTATGTATTTAATTCTTATATTACACTTTTTATATGCCTGCTTGTTCTGAGTGCTTTACAAATACTCATTCAAAAGTAACTCATATAATGGTTAGTAATGTGTTCTAGTTCAGTTAGAGACCATGGGAGAAGCCAACAGGAGTATATTGTGTATATCTTTTCTTTGTCATCTTCCTTGTTGTTTTTTGGATTTATTTGTTTTGTTTGTGTGGACCCTTTCCTCACTGATTAGGGGTGTGTCTCAAGCAACAACTCCCTGTCTGTGGTAGTTCTGTTTTAGTGTTCAGAACATATGAAAGATTGGGTTTTGAGATCCTAAGAGGCTTGTACTGAACTGGTTTCCATGTTAAAACTATAAAATTTATGTTTTCAGGAAAATAAAGCTTTTATTGGGGGTTACTGGGGATTGAACCCAGGAGGCATTCTACCTCTGAGATATACTGCCAGCCCTTTGTTTTATTTTTTATTTTGAAACGGGGTCTCACTAAGTTACTGAGGCTGGCCTTGAACCTGCGATCCTCCTGTCTCAGCATTCCAAGTACTGGGATTTTAGGTGTGGGCTGCCATACCTGGCAAAAATAAAGCATTTGATAAAGAAAACTTATCCCTATCTTGACCTCTTTTGTGTAATTAGGCACATTTACTGTATATGTGTATATATATATATATATTTATGTATGTATGTATGTATGTATGTAAACACACGTACACACACATATGAAGTTATTAGAAGTTCTAATTCTCCACTCTGTCCCCGCCCCTCCAGCATGCTGGAAGACGACCTTCAGCTCAGTGACAGCGAGGACAGTGGCAATGAACAAGTAAGTTCTGTGCACTCCATGATACCAGGAGTCCTTTTGAATCCACCTAGCGTATCAGAGCTGCTTGTCCTAACCTGTTTTTTGTTCTTTCCTGGTCCTTCTCCCCCTTATTGTGAATGCCTAGACCCCAGAGAAGCCTCCTTCCTCATCTGCACCTCCAAGGTACCGTCCGCGGGTTCTCCCCATCTCATAGAAAGTTTGCATATTTTTACCAAATCAGAAAAATATAGAGCCTTACCTTAGTACTCTCATAATTCTTTCAAGGGGAAAAAGATGGAGGAAGTCAAAGGAAAGTGCCAGTGTAATATTCTGGCAGCTTAAATCAGCCACAGGGAGGTTGTTACCTATAAAAGTGAACGCGTTCTGCACACACATACATCATCAGTTTGCAAGTTAAAAATGTTTGAGAATTTAAAAACTAAAACAGCTTACCTTCAGTATTGGATAACCAGTGTTTGGAAAGTTACATTGAAGAGCCCAGTGTTTTTATGAAGACTTACTGCATTTTCAAAATTTATAAAGCTGAATTGTGTCTAGAACTTGTTTTCTGCTCTGCTGTTTCCCTAGTCATATGAATTTTCAAACTGTTTCAGCTGCTTTAAAAAATGACCTGCAGTACATTTTCATGCACTGGAAATGGCTCTGTTTTTACTTTGTAAACAAGCCAGCCATATTTTAGAAAAGTGTGATGATTTAATTTTTGAAAAATGGGAACTAGTTGAGCTACTTTTACAATATTTTCTTCTGGTGCTGAACTTAATGACTTCATATGACAAATATCTGCCTTTCGTGGACAAAAAGTGAAATTATTTTTCTCCCCGGAGATGTGCTTGTGCATTCAGAGACAAGATCAGTAATAAAAACTTGGGTATTATAGAGGTGATGTTGTAGTTAACGTGGAGGAAGCCCATGTCATTTTACACTCTTAGCGATTTGTAAGGTTTGCTTGTTTATATCCAATTTGGTTAGGATTTCTAGTGGCTCATGTTGACTCATAAAATATAACAAAGTAGTCTAATTTAAAAGTGGAGGAAAGGGAAAAGAAGAAAACAAGTATGGAGATAAGTTAGAGGCAGGAGCGCAATTGCGTCCCTCTGATACCGCTGGCCTAAGTTCTGCGGCTGCCAGCGAGGAAAGGGCCACAGAGTCGACCCAGCATTTTGTTTGAGGAGATTGGGTAGTATTATAGTGTGTTTGCCTTAGAATTATCTCAACTAGTGATTTTATATATTTAATAATTTTCATTATTAAAGAGAATTCATGCTGTAAATATTTTAGGTAGATTTGGAAGCTTTCAGAATTATAGATAATGATTTAGCCCTGCCATCTAGGGCAAGGTTTTAAGATGACCTATGCTTTGAAATTCTACCCGTTTCCAGCAGTGTGAGCAGTGCTTTCTAACTGACCTAGAGTATTGCTCCACTGTCTAAAATTGGAGCACTTATCTCTAGCCACTTACAGAAAGTGGCCCATTTTATAATTCCACCCAAGAAACTTATGTAGATCATTTTTGAGAGCTCACCTTCCAAAGGAACACCATTTATATTCAGTGGTCTTTGGTTACTATATGGTTAGTTCTCACATAGAGAATTTAGGGATATTTTTAACTTAACTAGTTTTTCTTTGATAAATCCATTTCTTTTGGCTATATAAAGCAGGGGTCAGCCAACTTAAAGGGCCAGATAGTAAATATTTTAGTCTGTTTCAACTATTCAACCCTGCTGTTATGTCTCCAAAGCAGCCACAGTCCATAACAGAATGGGTGTGGGTGTGTCCTAATAAAACTTTATTTAAAAAAATAGACAGCCCACCTAGTCTGTGGCTTACCAACTCTCCATACAAGCACCCAGCATCTAACTTAGATTTCATAGAGCTTGACACGTCCTTCGGGAGAGAATGCCACAGCCTTCTTTATTCTGCAATTGTCTGGTGAAGTGTTTTAAGGGATTTTATACTGTTTCAAGGGCCCCTCTCTCAACTGGATGATTAGGTAATACTGAGGCCCTTTTGAGTAGTGGGCATGTGGGCAGGGGGTGCAGAAGGGAGAGTCTGCCTTGCCTGGTGTCTTCTAATTTTATCCTTGGCTTGCTTTGCAGTGCTCCACAGTCGCTTCCAGAGCCCGCGGCATCAGCACATTCCAGTGGAGCAGAGTCAGAGAGCACCAGTGACTCAGACAGCTCCTCAGACTCGGAGAGCGAGAGCAGTTCAAGTGACAGCGAGGAGAATGAGCCCCTAGAAACCCCGGCTCCAGAGGTACAGTGCCCCCCTCAAGAAGGCGCCCAAGATGGCAGCGTTCCGTCCTGTAGCGCTGGAGCCTGTGCCCTGGGCCACCCGGACCCCGAGTCTGATCAGTTCCACCCCACCAGCACCGCTTTCCTGCTCCTGCGTGCGCCATGGAGAGCCATCTGTTTCTGTTTACTTATTTCTCACCAAGTATTTGGCAGTGGAGATGTGGGAGCCATGTCTCCTCTCTCCTGGTTAAAATGACAGGTTCTCCTCCCCGGTCGCTGGTGGTGTTTTGGAGAGTAGTTCGTTAAGTATGTTTGCACACCATTTTCTTTTCCCCTTCTTTTGAGAAACTTGTTTTCAGTAGCTGCTGTTTTAATATTAATGAGAATTCTTTGGGAAATTTTAGGAATGCATGAATTAAGGAAAGCAAAAGGAGACCGCCTGATTTAGCAAAGGGCAAGAATGCGAACTAGAAATAAGTCATCAGTTCTATTTTTGAATGACTAAAAGCCGAGCCCAAAATTGATGGCAATGTGGTTTCACCAGGGCTTTGATTCTTGCTCCCTTCAGCCCATGTAAAACAGAGACAGCTGTGTTCGCTTGTCACCTACCCTTAGGAGATACTGCAGAGATGAACAAACGGATGAGACGGAAAATCTCAAGCATTACCTCTATCTAGAGAATTTATACTATGTATCAGATGTTGAATACAAGAAATTGTTAGTAACAACCAATAAAGTTGCCAAATATCTTCAAAACTTGGGTAGGAGTGTAGAAATTATGCTAAAAAATGATAGTCATGAAAAGGAACGACATTCTTACTATTGGTGAACAAACCAGCCCACCTAGAGAAAACTCTCTGTATATTTAAGATGAGAATGCCAGGAAATGAGATCTTCCGATTAAGAAAGCATTAAAGTTTTCTGTGTTCATCTCTGCTGCTGTTAAGAAAGGAGGCGGTTCAACTAGCGCATTAACCAGATACATCTGGAGATAATGTGGTGAGACTTAAGAGGCTTGTCTGAGGGCAAGTGAGGCTGAGAATGTAACTGGATGTCATTTTTTGTTAGACGGGAATCTATGTCTGGCACAGAATAAATATTCAATATTTTTTGGAGCACATGAACACGAATCAGCATTAACTGTACTTGAAATACCTTTCAGATTTTAGAAACTACTCTGTGTTTCAAGGGCTCTCTGTTTCCTCGTGTAATACTAATTGCTATTGAAATAATTATTCTATGCCTCAGGGAAAAGGACACTGGATATGCTATGCAGACAAATTGCGTGATATTCGCTGTTAACGTTTATAAGATCTTTGCTTTATGTTTCACCTTCTTCCATAAGAAAATCTGCCTGCTCATTAGATTATTGCTATAAAGAGATAACTCAATTGAATAATAATAACGGTATAGCTTATAGCTGAACGGTTGAAACTTGGAAAAGGATTTTTTTTTGTACTGGGAATTGAACCCAGGGGTATTCAGCCTCTGAAGTACACCCCCTCTGAGGTACCTTTTTATCTTTTGAAACAGGGTCTTGCTAAGTTGCAGAAACTGGCCTTGAACCTGTGATCCTCCTGTCTCAGCCTCCCAAGTACTGGGAATACAGGTGTGCACCACCACGCCCAGCTTTGGAGAAAAGGATTTAATTTGGTATTTGTAGTAAGAAGACATAATGTCTCATTGCTCAAGAAGTTACTAGAATAGATTGAAATTTCTTAGAAAATAAATGCTCCTACCCTGCTTCGTTTTTTAAAATCACTTTATTAAAAAGGATCATATTTATATGTATGCATTGATGTGCAAATCTGGATCTGTGTAGGGTTCATGTGTTCTATACTGAGGCCCATCTTCCCAGGAATATTTTCTTGGTTTAGTTTCATTTCCCTAAGGTATTTAACGAATTTTCCTCCCTTGTAAAATAAATATCCGCATTATTATACATCTCCAGTATTAGTTGAGGGTAACTTGAATTCCAAAAATCAGCCATAGATGCTAGTGGACCTTTCTCACCCACTTCTATTTTTAATACCGAGAAGCTTGGTGTCTGTGGCTCCGCTACAGTTCTTTCACTTGGTGAAGGAGTCCCAGGGATCTTAGGAGCTCAGGAGTCTGCTATGCATGGCACGGCTGCTGCGGAACTTGGGAGACCAGCCACTGCAGATTCTATCTCAGTGTCTGCTTTATACTGTGAATCAAAATGCAACTCTCAACTTCCCAAAATACGTGGGACACATCGCCTTTCTGCTACTAAGAAAAGTCTAGAAAACACGCTTCCATTCCAAGTTATTTAATCTGCTTAGGTTTAAATCTGTTCCTTGTTTTGTGGTAGTAAACTGCCTTACACTGACTGCCTCCCAGGCTTCTGGGACTTTTCATAAATTATTTGATTTAACCCCTTCATCGGCCCTGTAAGTTTAGTAGCTTTTCTTTTGCCTATAAAGAAATAGCAGCACAAAAATTCAGACCCTTAGCCACTTAGCTCTAAAATCTACTTTTCTTCTAGTGCATCTATTTTTTTTTCTACTTGCTATACCTGCATTTACTGTAAATCTCCTGCGGTGGTTGGGAGTACCATCAGTTCCATAAATGGCCGAAGATAGTTTTAATTTTCTCATCCTTTTAACATTTATTCAATCATAAATGTTTTTCCTTATCCTCTTAAATTTTGTGCTTATATTCTCCACAACATGAAGTTTTATTTAAAAAGTAGATATAAGTCAGGTGTGGTGGTACACACTTGTAATCCCAGTACTTGGGAGGCTCAGACAAGAATCGTAGGTTTAAGGCCACCCTCAGCAACATAGTGAGACTCACAGCAACCTAGAGAGACCCTGTTTCCCCTCCCTCCCTCTCCCCCCCCTCGCTCTCTTTCTTTCTCTTTCTTTCTCTCTTTTTCTCTCTCTCTCTCTCTCTCTCTCTCTTTCTTTCTTTCTTTCTTTCTTTCTTTCTTGTAATGGGGAGGGGAGGGAGGGAGGGAGGAAGGAAGGAAGGAAGGAAGGAAGGAAGGAAGGAAGGAAGAAGGAGGAGGCAGGCAGGCCAAAACATTATTCAGAACCTAAATTCATTCTAGAATACACTAACTCCTTGTCAATTTTTAAGAAGTTAGGAGAGGTAAAGGGATATGTGGTCAAATTTTATTAAAATACATAAGAAATAATCCTGTACCTTTTTCCTACTTTTAATTTACAGGGAGTATGGAAGAAGGGGTGAGGAAAGGCAGGAGACATGAAAGGCCAAACCTTGATCCTGTTTGGCACTCAACTGCTTAAAAATGATTATAAAATCTATTTAAGATCAATCCCTTATACAAACATCTCCCCAGCTCAATACCAAAATAATATCTGACTTGAAAGGGATTTTATCCATTTTACAACTTTATACTGAGGACACAAAAAGGATTGCCCCAACCTTTCTCCTTATCTGGGCACACCAACTCAGTCACCTTGAAATTGGGCCATGGGCCTCCCTTTTGGACTTGTGGACTGCAGTGGAAGTAGATGTGTTATTTCTGTAACCAGGACATTCCTTTAGGGACTACCAAATGTATCTCAAGACCGCCCTGTTTGGGGGTTGGGGGAGCAGCTGTGACTTATACCAGAAGTGACTTTCCCTTTGGGTTCATACATAAACCGCCTTCTCAGGAGCAGATCAGTGATGGGGCTGCATTTATAAACACAGCCAGCAGGTGAGATAGTCCATACCTTCCCTGAGGAATGCTGGGAAAGGATGGCTTCCTGAAAATACCGGAAAGTGCTAGATCTTGCTGCCTGGTCCCATCAACTAACCAGTAGTGGAACCACACCCTGGAAAATCACGTTTGACAGCCAGGCTTGGTGGCACAGGCTTGTAATTCCACTACTTGGGAGACTGAGACAGGAGGATCCCAGGTTTGAGGACAGCCTCAGCAAGTAGTGAAACTCTCATCAATCTAGTGTGACCTTGTTTCAAAATAAAGATAAAATGCTAGGCATGGTGGCGCATACTTGGAATCCCAGTACTAGGGAGGCTGAGACAGGAGGACCACAGGTTCGTGGCCAGCCTCAGCAACTTGTGAGGCTCTCTGCAACTTAGTGAGACCCTGTTTCAAAATAAAATATCATAAGCAGCAGAAAGAGAAGAAGTACACAGTCATCCTTTTGTCCAAAGTATGATCCT
This sequence comes from Glis glis, assembly GCA_004027185.1. NCBI lineage: Eukaryota > Metazoa > Chordata > Mammalia > Rodentia > Gliridae > Glis > Glis glis. The sequence continues at coordinate 35,342 of PVJS01010214.1, read as the reverse complement.
ACCTAGTTTCTTAAAATTTCTTTTAGTTCAATTCTATTACACTTAAGCCCAAACTACCTACCTAACCCTGGCCAAAAAGCTTTTATATCCTATCCATATATTTTGCATTGTTAGTTCTGCATGTTTTTACAGAGGTGAATTATTTAGTACAGTTTACTTGGGAAAATTGTCTGCAATCTTCCCCATAAAAATCCTCTACCTGGGGCTGTGGGTGGAGCTCAGTGGTAGAGCAGTTGCCTAGTATGCACGAGGAAGGCCCTGGGCTTACTCTCCAGCTCCATAAAACAAAACAAAATCTTCCACCTAATGAAATGGTCTCCTTATCCATAATCTAATTAGTTAAATCTTTCTGTTTGTACATTCACACAAACCACCTGTCAGATGGTTTAAGAAAGACATGTACCAAGCCAGTGATGTGTGGCCCTTAGCACTCACTGTATTGGACACTGATATTTCTTTATATGATATAAAATTCATAGCATAGAATTGGGCCCAGTGGCGCACACCTATAATCCCAGCAACTCGGGAGGCGAAGGCAGGAGGATCTAAAATTTGAGGCCAGCCTGGGCAACTTAGCAAGACCTTGTATCAAAATAAAAAATAGAAAGTGCTGGAGATGCCGGGCGTGGTGGCGCACGCTTGTAATCCCAGTACTTTGGGAGACGGAGACCGGAGGATCCGGGTTCGCAGCCAGCCTCAGCGCTCGCTCTCTCTCTCTCTCTCTCTCTCTCTCTCTACCAAATGAGGCCCTCCACAACTTCGTGAGACCCGGTTTCAAAATAACGTATAAAAAAATAGGGCCAGTGGTATAGCGCGGAGGTAGAACACCCCTGGGTTCAATCCCTGGTACAACAACAAAAAAAAAAAAGGAAAGTGCTGGAGATGTACCTTAGTGGTAGAAAGACCCAGGATTCAATCTGTAGTACTGTTAAGGAAAAAAAAATCATAGGCAAAGGAATACTCAAATATTTCATGTACGTAAGACACACACTATTGCACCTTAGAGATGCGAGAGTCTCTGTCATCCTGTTAAGATCTGTAGCCTAGTTGGAGAGACAAGGTGACACACATCGACAGTTCAATTAGCAGCAGTGGTTTAAAAAACAGTTACGGTAACTTAGTCAGGGACTAAGTTTGTACAGGTAATCAGCAAAATCTCACTGCTCTGCGCTGTGTGCTCTGCAGTCCCGTGTGTCTTAGAAACAGGTGCTATTTCAGACCAGGTTGCATCTAACAAGAGACGTAATGCCTGACTTTAAAAAAAAAACCTAAGTCAGATGAATGCTTGGCTGGTGTAACTCCACATGACTCTTTTTATCAAGGTATAAAATTCAAAAATCAGTCTATAACTGATACACGGATGGCCTTGTTACATACAGACGTTTATAATATTTTTAAGTAAATTAGAGAAATAAAATCAAGTCTTGAAGAAAAGGTATTTTCAAATGAAAAGTGTGCCAAAGAAAGGATAAGGCGTGAACAGCCGTGGAGTCACTAAAGCCAGTTCATTATCTGCCTTCTGAAAAGCCTTGATGAAAAGATTCTTTTTATTCCTTATTCTCCTATTATTCTCTAATAGACTAGTTTACAAGTCAAAGTGTGTCGGTTCTATTCAAACCATACCATAATTACCCTCTGAATGATTTATATTACAAAGATTTCTTAGCAATTTTTTTAGTGACCTATTAATATCTACCATCACAAAAATTCCCAAATCCCAAAAATATTGAGGATTGTTTTAAGAGTCGTTACAAGGCAGAGACTGGAGGATCCTGGTTCACAGCCAGCCTCAGCTACTTAGTGAGGCCTCTGCAACTTCGTGAGACCGGTTTCAAAATAAAGTATAAAAAATAGGACCGGGGATGTAGCTCGGAGGTAGAACGCCCCTGGGTTCCATCCCTGGTACCGCAAAAAAAAAAAAAAAGAGTTGTTACAGAATCTGATTTATAATTTGAGGAGGGTAGATGGAATTTACGTTCTTAGGGTTGGCATGATTGCCTGTCCCAGGACAGTCCTCTGTAATGGGGTGACTCACACAGAAGGCCAATTTATCGTCATGGGTCAGTTCAAACTTTTCTCTGTTTCCTTTTAGCCCGAGCCTCCGGCCACCAACAAGTGGCAGCTGGACAACTGGTTGACCAAGGTCAGCCAGCCTGTAGTGCCCCCCGAGGGCCTGGGCAGCACCGAGCCCCCGCGCCGGCGCCAGGATCCTAAGGGTGGCAGCGACAGCTCCACAGGCCAGGAGCATTCCGAATCCAAAGATCCTCCCCCCAAGAGCTCCGGCAAAGCCCCCCGGGTCCCTTCCGAAGGCCCCCACCCCGGCAAGAGAAGCTGTCAGAAGTCCCCTGCGCCCCAGGAGCCTCCACCTAGGCAAACGGTGGGAACCAAGCAACCTAAAAAGCCTGCGAAGGCCTCTGCCCAGCCAGAGCCCCGGGCCAGCCTGCAGGTGCATAGTGAGCCCAGACTTCTTCCCTACGGCTCCAAAGACCAGATCTCCAAAGATAAGCCCAAAGTGAAGACGAAAGGGCGGCCCCGTGCTGGAGGCAGCCGAGAGCCCAAGCCCGCCGCGCCCAGCGAGAAGAAGAAGAGCAAGATCTGCCCCCCGGCTCCCTCCAAGGCGCCCTCGGCCCCGGAGCCTGTAAGGGACAGCGTGGGGGACAGGAGCCCGGAGCCCGGAGCCCTCGTCCCGCTCACACAGAGCCAGGGCCCGCCCCAGGGTGACAGCAGGACTAGCGGCTGCAGGCAGGCCGTGGTGGTCCAGGAGGACAGCCGCAAAGACAGCCTCCCGTTGCCTTTGAGGGACACCACGTTGCTCTCGCCTCTCAGGGACACCCTGCCCCGACATAGCTTGGTGGTGAAGATAACCCTTGACCTTCTCACCCGCATACCCCAGCTACCCGGCAAGGCCAGCCGCCCCAAGCGACCGGAAGAGAAGCAGCTGTCAGCGGGGAGGAAGCAGGATTCAGAGAAGAGAAGCTCAGAAAGCTCTAGCAAGTCTGCCAAAAAGAGAAAGGTGAGTGGGGGAGGCAGCCTCGGCGGAGGGCCCTGCTCTGGGCCTGGCGGGTGGGGAATCTCCGATTGGCTCTTACTTAGACCCAGCTCGGAGCTGTCTTAGCAGAGGCTGGAAGTTTTCATTCTGGTGAGATGCTCTGGGCTCCTTTCTGCCCTCCATGCCTGCATGTCCCATGCTTCCCAGGTTTCACCCGCTCTCACTGAACAGAGTAGATCCTTTCAGCAAAATGTCGCATTTGGAGGGCACATTTTTATGTATTCAGATAACACTGGGATTTACCACTTGGTCCATTAGGTTTTGTCCTAGAAATTAAGATCTTATATGAATTGAAATGTTAATTAGTATCCTAAAATACCAAAAGAACTGCTCTGTACAATTTTATTCCTATAATATGAGCTTTTTAATACTACTATTACAGCCATAGTTTTTATTTATTTGTTTTTGTGGTAACTGGGGATTGAATCTAGGGCGCTCTACCACTGAGCTATATCTTCAGGCCTTTTTTGAGATAGGGTCTTGCTAAGTTGCTGAGGTTGGCCTCAAACTTGAGATCTTCCTGCCTCAGCCTCTGTTACATCCATATTTTAACTGATGACCCTATAGAGCTTCATTAGAGTGATTAAACATAAGTTAGGATATCTTGTTGAATAATGTAGGCCATCTTTTACTTATTATGATTTTTGGGAGTTCCATTTAAGGAATGGACATAATAAATAAAGGAAAAAAGGCCCTGCATTATTTAAGACTCTCTGGTACTTGGGCATACCACAACTTGTGTAAATCTTCTTTCTTTCATTCTGACTCACTGAGCTCTGAATCTTTTTCTTCTTTGTGATGATGACAGGTTAGTGTTTCCCCAGTGGTATTCCCAAACCAGCCCACTCAAGAGCCCAAGACAAAAGTACAAGAAGGGCCAGTTCTCTCCTGCTTTGGCAGAGTAACATTTTAACACTCTCATAAGTACATGAAAAATGTCTTACTCAGCTGTGGAAGTTGAGCTAAGAATAACAGAGGGGAAAAAGATCATGAAGCCTGCTGTCATGTCTGAGATTCGACTGACCAATCCATTAGGTTAAAAATAAAACTCGACTTTAACAATCAGTAAAGGGCACCTGTTTTCACGGGAATCATGTCACGCGAGACGTGAGGATGTGTATTGCTACCACATCTGCAGCAGGCAATCGAGTGGGCTGGGATCGGGGCTCCCTGGCGATGCTGTTTCAGCTAGAAGAAGGCATATTTTTATGCCAGAAATCCTTAAAACTTTAAAAATGGGATAGGTATGTGTGTGTGCATAGGACAAAATTTTATGAAGAAAAGTGCGTTGGACCTGCTTAGGGACAAGGTACCTGCCCCCAGTATCCCTGAGTAAACAATGACTGGAGGTTCCTTCAGAGTTCTCAGCCTAGTCCCTGTCCCCCCAAATAAATCTAGAAGTGTTGCTCTCAGCTCCAACAAGGGAAATGTCTAGCTCTCCCTTGGCTGTAAGAGCTGGGCCCTTTAAAAGCCATCCTTAGGTTTTGGCTGAGCTCCTCAACGACGGTCTCTTTGGAACATGGAGAAATAATGATCAGCTCGGCTTCATTGAGTACATGATTTCTTTAAAGCTCTGGCAAGTAGCTGAGAGATCTGGCCCCGAGTAGTCTGTCCATGATACTGACGGGATCGAGGTCTGACCCATTGGTTCCAAACTCTGGCTATATTATCATTTCTTGGGAAGACCTTAGCAGTGATGGCCTGGTGCCCTCCTCATGGTATTTTTTAAATCCCTTCCGTAATCCTAATGTCTAGCAGGACTGGGAACTGCAAGAGCAGAGCCTAGCCACAGGCCCTAGATTGCGCAAAGCGTCATAGGTGTGCCTCAGATGTGCCGCGTTCAGACAGCGCAGATCGAAGCAACCAGGAATTCTTGCCTGCAGTGTGTCATTAGTTAGCAATCTTACTTGGAAGCTCTCAGGCAAATAAGTATAAAAAGCATTCTGCTGCATGAGCAGCGAATCATATGTCTTTTTTTTTTTTTTTTTTTACTTCTTACTGGATCCCAGATGAGGAAGGTATTCAACATATTATTCATCTCCAGTCCTTTCCTGTACAGGACAGGCTGTCCCCTTCTCCTCGACATTACCATGACTGTTTCTTCTGTGCTTCCTAGCTCCAGTGGATAGCCTGGCCTGGGGGCCTGGCCCCTGTGGCAGAGGGAGGGCTGTCTTCTTTTTTAAAGCTTGGGTGAAAGCCAGGCGTGCTGGTGCACACCTGTAATCCCAGTACTTGGGACGCTGAGACAGGAGAATTGAAGGCTCAAAGCCAGTCTCAACAACTTGGTGAGACCCTCAGCAACTTAATGAGACCCTGTTTTAAAATAAAATAGAGCTGGGGGTGTAGCTCAGAGGTAGAATGATCCTGAGTTCGACTCCCAGTAAACCCCCCCCCCGTACACACACAAAAAAAGCTTTAGTGTTATTTTCCCCAAATTTGGATTTCGAAAGTTGTCTTTCTTTCTTTTTCTCCATTTTAAGTGTGAACACTAGAACAGGCTCTCTGAAAATGGGGTAAGAGCTGTCGAAGAGTCAGAGCCTGATCCTTCACATCAGTAGAATTTAGTGCTTTTATTTAAAGGCCTGTTAAAGCCTATGTCTCTCATTGGACAAAATTTAGCAATTATTTTCTGAGGGTTCACAGGTCCTTAAAGCCATTTTAAACACATGTGAAGTTGGTCGTAAAGAGTTAGTGGTAGGGGCAGGGGTGGAGTTCAGCTGTGGAGTACCTGTCTGGCATTCATAAGGCCCTGGGTTTGATCCCCAGCACTGCAACCCCCCCCCCGCGTCCAATGCCACACACATACAGAGAGTTAACGATGGTCAACAACTGTGATGAAGCCATCAATTGTGGCACCAATAGAACGTACCCACATTTTTTCATTACATTACAGGAGAGGGTAAAGAGTAGTTCATGAGGAAAAGTGGAGAAATTGCACAGGAACACAGGCAGAAACTTATACAGCACTTGACATCAGCTCCTGAATTTTATCAACCTGAGTGTAGTTAGGAATTTAAAATACCAACCATGTTTTCTTCTATATAAAAAAATTTATTTTGATACGGGGATTGAACCCAGGGGCGTTGTACCTCCAAGCTATACCCCCAGCCCTTTTTAATTTTTTTTGAAACAGGTTCTCACCAATTGTTGAGGGTTTCACTAATTTTTAAACCAAGCTTATGTCTTCCAGATTTAGAAAAAGAGTTGGAATTGAGAATCACAATATAATATACAGGCCAGTACAATTGGGAGCATTCTTTTTTTTTTTTTTGCGGTACCAGGGATTGAACCCAGGGGCATTTTACCTCCGAGCTACACCCCGGGCCCTATTTTTTATACTTTATTTTGAAACTGGGTCTCACGAAGTTGCGGAGGGCCTCACTAAGGAGCTGAGGCTGGCTGCGAACCCAGATCCTCCGGTCTCAGCCTCCCAAGTACTGGGATTACAAGTGTGCGCCACCACACCCGGCCAATTGGGAGCATTCTAAAAATGCACCTAACAAGTCTGACTTGGTGGCACACACTTGTAAGCCCAGTATTTGGGAGGCTGGGACAGCATGATCACAGGTTAGAGGCCAGCCTCAGCAACTTAGTGAGACCCTGTTTTAAAATAATAAAGGGCTAAGGGTGTGGCTTGAAGGTAGAATGGCCTTTGGTTCAATCCGCAGTACAAAAAAAAAAAAAACCAGCACCTAAAAGATAGTGGGTTCCATGTGTGAGCCCCGCCATGGGCTAGCCACTGTTATAGCTGATACCTCACTTCCCCAATCGTCTTATACATTGCCTCTCAAATAAATGGATAGCCTGTCTTACTAGTCATTTAGACAAATAACTGAACATTCATTCAAGTCTTTCCCTTTTTTGAAATAATTGCTTTATTAACCAAGAAACATTAACATTTGGGGGTGGGATTTCTGTGTCATTTCCATATGTTTTATGGAGCGGGGAAGGGAGGTTGTACATGGTGGGAAAAGGTGCATTTCTTTTCTTTTTTTTTTTTGCGGTACTGGGGATTGAATGCAGGGGCGTTCTACCTCCGTGCTACGCCCCTGGCCCTATTTTTTATACTTTATTTTGAAACCAGGTCTCACAAAGTTGCGGAGGGCCTCACTAAAGAGAGAGAGAGAGAGAGGGAGAGAGAGAACGAGAGAGCTGAGGCTGGCCGCGAACCCGGATCCTCCGGTCTCCGCCTCCGAAAAGGTGCATTTCTACTGCTCTGGATGTTCGAAGCCATCTTCCCTCCCATCCAAGATCTGATTGTTTTTTTCTTGGCTTCTTTCTCCAGATTAACACCTCCAGATTTTTATCCTTTAAATCAAGAGTGTGAAAACTCATTTTATATGCTTTACTAAAGCCACATGGATCTATTTGTTCAGGCCTGTCAGTTGCCCTTAGAAGGGCATCACGCCCGCTTGCGTGTGTAGCTGAGGGTGTTTTAAGTCTTTCCAGTACCTTTTGTGTATGACTCACCCAGGAAGAGAAAAGTAGATTGAGTTTTACATTTGTAGTGCTTACTGCAGTGAATTTGACCAGTAAGTCCCTTCCCATGTTCTTGGTGCAAACTTGGACTGGGTGTCTGCCCCTGTGCCCTTTTCCTGTCGGACCCCCTGCAGAAGGAATTCCCTGACTTTCCCAAAGTATTGCCTACTTCTCCACTTTACCCCAAGCGCTACCAAGCTTGCTTGCTTCCCTTTGGGAGAATCTGATAAGAGTCTTGGACTTTGAGTGCTGAAAGAACCTTAGTCCCTTGTTCAGCCACCGCTTTTTATAGATGAGATCCAGAAAGGCGCTCACCTCACGTGGCTGCTTAGTAAGTCAGCCTTGGAGCTCAGGTATGTGGCCTCCTCCCAGTCTAGTGATCTTTCCTCTTTCCCATGCATTTCTGCGAACACATGTCTTCAGGGAGATTCTTGGGAGAGGCACAAGGTCAGAGTTCGAGATCAGTGTGCTGACAGTGGTTACAATGGATAGGACAGTTACAGTACCCTCCTGGCTCAGTTAACCCATCACCCTCACCACTGCCACCCTGGTGCCCACACACATTCCTTCTCCAGGTTCCCCCTTTCAGACACCCCCATCTCCTCCAACCAGGCTCCTGGTACATGTTATATTTCCAATTAGAAACTGTGGCCCAGAATAAGTGCCAGTTCTGGAAAAAGCCACCTTGATTTCCCCCTGCTACCTGCAAGTGCCTACAGGATGAGCTGGGCACTGGGGCGGGCACCGGGCTGCCTGGAGGCATTCTCCTGCAGAAACCGACTTGGCCTAGCACGGCCCGCTCTTCCTTTTATGGTCTTGCTCTTTTGCTCTGCTCAGTAGGTGGAGCAGCACTTGGCAGATCACCTGAGCCTGCCTGACCCAACATGTTAAGAAGAGCAGACAAGTGAGTTGGGACCAGATTTGTCCCAGCAGTCTTGCTCCTTTGTGGAAGGCTCAGGCACCACTGAGATGCTTATCCTAATGGAAAAAGGATTTCTGAATCCCAGACCTTCCACCAGATTCCCTGAAAAGGGGGTGATCTGGGGTTAAACCACGGGGCAGGGGGATTTTTGCTTTTCCTCCCAAAGAGAGTGCATTGTTTTCACATGGTTTTTTTGGCACCCCCCCCCAAAAAAAAACCTAAACAACACCATTACCTCCTATTTTTCAAAAGATCTTGGAACTCTGAAATTCAGGTGTCAGTTTCCCGACACCCAGTGTTGCCTTCTTCTGACCCTTTTCCCAGTCTGTCCACTTAAGGTGTAGTGCAGTTCTGCTTCCAGGGACCTCAGCTGTGTCCCTCAGCTACGTCTTAATTTCTGTGCCAATTGACAAATGCCAAATGTCTCCTCTAAGGAAGCCTCTGACTGTTGCAGACAGAAGAGGACAAAGTTCCAAGTGCAGAGTGGACAAGGAAATGCTAACCTCCCACATGCAGGCATGAGCTCAGTAACTGGGCAGAAGCTGGCTGAGGTGAGGGGGCGCACGCCTGTGATCCCAGTACTTGGGAGGCTGAGACTGGAGGCTTGCAGGTTTGTGGCCAGCTTCAGCATCTTAGCAAGGCCCTCAGGAACTAGAGGTATAGTCTGGAGGTATAGTTTGGAGGTAGAATGCCCCTGGGTTCAATTCCCACTACCACCCACCCATCCCCCAAAAAGGGCAAAAATCTACAGAAATGCTTTATTTATATGAATGGCTTCTTCTTCTAGCTTATAGGCTATCATCTGCTTTTGAGTTGTTAAATATCAATAGAAAGCATACGATCCCAGCAAGTTACTTAATGCCAGCAGTGTTAAATGCTAGTGTTGAAGCTGATGGGTGGCGATTTCTTGTTCGTGGGCTCTTCTCTCGAGTCCACAATCGCACAGGCCAGCGTTCTAGAGTTCTAACCCATTTGCAAGGATTGACTCACTGTGCATCTTGTTTTTGTATGTGGTTTGTAAGGTCTGCTTTGGTTTATAGTCATAACTAGAATGTCCTAAGCAATGTGAAAATATACAAACAAAAATTAACTCTCATTTCACCTCTGGACTTGAGTGTTTTCTTGAAGAAGTAACTTTGTAGCTGGTTTATGTTAGTTTGGGCTTGGGGACCGCTGTGTGTCATTAACTACCTGGAGATAACTCACACTTTATTTTTATTTCTATTTTTTTGTGGAACTGGGGATTGGATCCAGGGGCATTCTACCTCCGAGCTACACCCCCCAGACCTATTTTTTTATTCTTTATTTTGAAACAGGGTCTCACTGAGTTGCAGAGAGCCTCACTAAGTAGCTGAGGCTGGCCGCGAACCTGCAATCCTCCAGTCTCAGCCTCCCACATACTAACGTGTACAACCACGCCCGACAATAACTCACACTTTAAAAGGAATGTTTTATTATCTCATGTGCAGGTTAATATCCATCTGGATATTTTAGCAAATTCTGACTTATTTTTATTTTTATTTTTTTGTTTGTGTGTGGTACTAGGGATTGAACCCAAGGGCATTCTAACTCTGAGCTTATACCCCTAGCTGCCTTTTTTGTTTTGTTTTTTGCAACAAGGTCTCACTAGGTTGCTGAGAGTCTTGCTACATTGCTGAGGCTGTCCTTAAACTTGCAATCCTCTTGGTTTAGCCTCCCAAGTAATGAGAGTACAGGCATGTGCCACCACACTGGTGCACATGTATCATCTTAGATTTTCTAGTAAGTACATTAAAAACTTTAAAAAAAAGAGCTGGGCATAGTGAAGCACATCTGTAATTCCAGTACTTGGGAGGCTGAAATGGGAGGATCACAGGCCAGTGTCAACCATTTAGTGAGAGCCTGTTTTAAAATAAAATGGGACTGGGGGTGTAAATTAGATATAGAACACCCCTGGTTCAACCTCAGTACCACAAAATAATAAAGAAAGAAAAAAGAAACCCAGTGACAATTTCAACAATAATTTTACTTAATCCAGTATATCAACTGAAACATTAGATCAATATAAAAATCACTGCATACCCTCCTTTTGCACTGTCTGCAGAGCGGCTTCTCACTTGAGACTGGCCGTGTGCAAGTCTCCATAAACCCCTGGGGAGGCTGTAGATGGGTGTGCGCGGGCCGCGAGAGCTGGTCCTCCGGAGGGCACATGACTTCTCTTGGCTTTAAATCCTCCCCTCCACCCATATTTTCCCTTTTTAATGTTCTCACTTGTGTACACACCACCAGAGTAAAAACAGGTATCTTTGTGAGCTGACCTGAATGAATCTGTTTTGAAGTGAAATGGGACATAATATGTGAATAAGTGTTTTTCCAGAAGAGTCTCTGCAGGGCTGGATGGAAGCGCACACACAGGCACGTGTGCTGGCGAGAGAAGGGAGGGAACTTGTTTTTCCATTTCCCGTTCTTTTGAGCAGGGCCAGGCTGTTTATTAGGGTCTGGGCAGACCTTGGGCCTAAATGGCTCACTTTATTCATTTTTCTTGGAGAAATTCAGGGGACGAGGAAGACAGAGTGGTGAAAACGGGGGCCTCCCGCAGTCAGTTAATTTGAAGAACGCTGTTTTCCTTTATGGCTTGAGGTTGGGGATTGTCCTAGATCGGCTGGTGGTGTCCCAGATTTCTAACTCGGTGAACTCACAGTCGGGGGTTCCAGTCTCAGTGTGCAGGAGAGTTGGTGGAAGGACTTGTGCTCAGCACTCCACTGCTAGTGGCTGGAGGAGCATGGGCTCCTTCCTGAGCCAGGCCCCTGACAGCCCTACCTGGATGTCTCATAAAGTTGGTACACATGGTGACAGGTGACACATGACAATGTGGAATAGAATTTGCCATGAAGACTTGTGTCCCCCCACTTTGGATAGTGGGGATTGAACCCAGGGGGGTTCTACCTCTGAGCTACACCCTCAGCCGTTTGTATTTTGAAACAGGGTCTCACTAAGTTGCTGAGGCTATCCTCGAACTTGCAACCCTCCTGTCTCAACCTCCCAAGTACTGGAATGACAGACCCGCGCCGCTGCACCCAGCCTAAATGGGTACTTTCAAGTTAATTAAATCCTATAGTTAGAATCCCTTCCTCTCTCTACTCCCACTAAAATTATATTTGTAGTTCTTAATTTTTATCAATTTTTTTGAAAAATAAAAGTGTATGTCTTCATCTCTGGGGTAATAAAGACAATGTGGAGGGGTTTGAGACAATGGAGGGGGAAGCTAGAATCATAAAGTACCTGTTTTTACTTTTGTGACCTATCATTATAGTTCTTTGCTTAAGGTGTATAGAGGATTTTGTAGACTGTTTCTTTTTCAACAAAGCCCTTATTTTTCTTTTTTTTTTTCTTTTTTTGCGGTACTTGGGATTGAACCCAGGGGCATTCTACCTCTTAGCTATTCCCCCAGCCCTATTTTTTATTCTTTACTTTGAAATAGGGTCTCACTGAGTTGCAGAGGGCCTCACTAAGTAGCTGAGGCTGGCCGCGAACCTGCGATCCTCCTGTCTCAGCCTCCCAAGTACTGGGATTACAAGCGTGCGCCACCATGCCCGGCTACCCTTATTTTTCATTAGAAGAGAAATGGTTTTTAAGCATTCCACTCTGGGTTTTATATGTACAATAAATTTATGTATAAATGGATGGTTCTTTTTAAAGAAGTAGGGGAACCTCATAACATCACCCCCGTGTTACTTAATATAAATATGCATATTTTATTCTCCTTCCCCTGCCCTTTGGTGCTGTGTCTTTGCAGATGCTAAGTATTGATCTTTAATATTTGTAAAGATACCACTGATGTGTTGAAGTCTCCTTATTCTTATCAACAGTTACTTTTTTAGACATTACACCTTTTCTGGGTATGATGAATATTTCTATTTCATGCAAAAATCTATCTTAATACAAAACACCAAATTTAGATAGTCCTTCCTCTACCTTCCCCACCTGTGACACACAACCTCTAAGTGCTAGGATCACTGTGGGTGCATAGATGTCTCTAAAAGTCAAATTGCTCTCTGCCTTTTCTGTATTTTCTGTTTTGTCTGTACAGTTAAGTGTGTAACATTTGCCTTGCTTGTTGTACTTCAACAATAGGGGGAAGCAGAAAGAGAGTATAATAACAAGAAAATCAGACTGGAGAAAGAAGTCAAGTCACAGCCCTCTTCATCATCATCCTCCCACAAAGAATCTTCTAGAACAAAGTGAGTGTGGGCACAGCCTGGAAAGGTGACATATTTCCTTCTGCAGTAGCACCGGTGGGGTCATGAACGTGTTCTGGCTCGTTTTGGTAATGTGTGAAGTTTGTTTCGTGTTGCTCTTGCCCATGAGGACCTTATGGGAACTGACAGATTGTTCGGCAGCACATTTAGATTTATCAGAAACATTTTCAGCAAGGAAAATTTCCTATACATTTGGAATAGTTTCTTCCAAAGGAAAGTAAGAAAGTTACTATCGTTGTCCCTGCTTTGCAGAATGGGAAACAGAGGCACAGAAAGATACAACAACTTGCTCAAAGTCACAGGGTTCTTACTGGGTGCGGGAGCCAGCACTCGGTCAGTGGAGCCTGGGTTCAGTGCCCTTTCTCACAGAGATGAGGAAGAATCATAGCATCTGTCGCTGGCAAGGAAAATGGGGGATGCGAATGGTGGTGCCAAGAAGGTGTGAGTATAAAGAGTAGCTGCTGGTTACTTCTGATTTATTCAAGAATTGGCCTCACAGAGTGACCCAGCATGAACAAGTGCCTGGTGTTATGGCGTGGGAGAGGGAGGTGTCAGATGTGGGGGTGGCAGCTGGGCTTGCCTGCTCATCAGGGCAAGGTGCAGGTTGGGGAGCAACCGAAGCAAGAGGCAGGAACAGTTGGGGAAAGTTAGGACCATTGACTCTCCAAGCTTAGTGAAAAAGTATACAACTTCCTTTGTTACTAATGGATAGGGCTAGATTTGTCCTAGGCATCTAAAAGTCCCTAAAATCTGGCCTTCTACAACATGCTTTCATGCTCTGCACCATTGCAACCTTCTGTGCCAACAGCCATTTTATCCTTTATAACTAAACTAAGCCATGTGATTTATGTTCTGCCTTAATTTAGTTTTGTGTGATGTTTCCAGGACACCCAGGCCCTCCTCAGAGCCCTCCAAAAAGGAAATGCTTCCTCCTCCACCCGTGTCAGCCTCGTCCTCGTCTTCCTCCTCCCAGAAGCCAGCCAAGCCCACACACAAGAGGTCAAGGCGGGACGCAGACATCTGTGGCCAGGACCCTACCAAAAGTGCCAGTAGTACCAAGAGCAGCCATAAAGACCCTTCCGCCTCCAAGCACAGAAAAGTACAAGGGAAGGGCTCTGGAAGCTCCGCCGATCACAAAGTAAGTGGGCAAGGCAGTAATTATGTAAAATAGAGTGTATTAGTGTAGCGCTAATTTCTCAGAGAAGGTAAATTCTAATGCTGGTACTTCAGAGCTATTTATCTGTTTTAATATGGCAATAATGAGTTGCCTTTAAAGTTGTACTTTTTGGTTGGTGGTGGTAAAAGGTAGTTAATATTACGTAAAAGTGCTTAGCACCAATTTATTTTTCTCAAAGTGATTCAGAGGTAGAGAAATAAGAATAGATTTTTTTATACTGATGTTCCATTGGATGTTTTGCAGTATGAAATGGTTACCACAGGTTTTTTGTTGGAATGTTTGATCTCAATATTTTAATTATTGGTTATAATAGGAAAATTAACCACCTTCTCAAATGAATCAAGTATCCTCTCCCTGTTAATCTGGGTTGTATGTGTGTATTAACTAAGAGAAGATGTTAAATTTGGCTCTGCTCTGTGAGTTGTCTGTTCTCTCAGGCATTCTTGGCTTAGCATCTTACTGAGTTACAGTACATCCAGAACCTGCAGGTTCAGTTGCATCTGTCACTGGGAAAGTGCTTGACCAAGCTAACCCGCTCAGTGTTTGATTCATTCCTTTTGAACTACTATTTTGGGCTACTTAAGAGGGATGTTACTTTAGGACAGTGAGCTCAAGTGCAATTTGTGTATGATTTTTTAAAGGGATCTTCTGGAGATACTGCAAATCCTTTTCCAGTGCCTTCTTTGCCAAATGGTAACTCAAAACCAGGGAAGCCTCCCGTGAAGTTTGACAAGTAAGAATTTGGACTCTTGCTTCTCATTCTTCCTTCTGGTTTCTCCCTCCTCCCCTTCCTCCTCTTCTCATTCTTTTGTTTCCTTCTTTCCTTCTCCTCCCCCTCTCCTCCCGTCCTTTTCCTTCTCGTAGTGTTCTTAAGGTACCTTGCCCCATCTAATAATCTTAAGTGACCTACCCCTGTTTTTTCCTCTTCTTTTTCAGACAGCAAGCTGATTTGCACATGAAGGAGGCCAAAAAGCTGAAGTGCAAAGCAGAGTCCATGGTCAGTCTTGGCTTTGTATTCATTCAATTAAAATGTTTTCTGATTTGAAAGAAAAACAGAAGTCAGGCATGGCAGCTCGCACCTGGAATCCCAGCTTCTTGGGAGGCTGAGGCAGGAGGGGGCAAGTTCAAGGCCAACCTGGGCAACCTGGCGAGACCCTGTCTCAAAATAAAAAATAAAAAGGGCTGAGGCCGGGCGTGGTGGCACTCGCTTGTAATCCCAGTACTTGGGAGGTGGAGACCACAGGATCCGGGTTCGCGGCCAGCCTCAGCTCCTTAAGACCTCCACAACTTCGTGAGACCCGGTTTCAAAATAAAGGATAAAAAATAGGGCCAGGGGTGTAGCTCGGAAGTCAAATGCCCCTGGGTTCAATCCCCGGTACCACAAAAAAAAAAAAAAAAGGCTGAGGATGTAACTCAATGGTAGATCACTTCTGGGTTCAATCCCCAGTACCTGGGAGGGAGGGGGAGTCCCATTCTGCCATGTTCTACATCATTAAAGGTGTGTGTATGGGGGATCTTGGGGTGGGGGGTACTAGGAGGAAGGAGTGTGCGGGCCTACCATTGTAGGCAATGTAAGCAGGATAATCAGGATTTTAAAGACCAAGGGATGAGGAGTTTAGTGGAATTGTGTCCTTTGACTCTGTTGATTCAGTCTAATCATGGGCAAATTTACCAAGTACCTGGTTACAAGCACTCTCTCTAAATGACTGAAAGCTGATCTCCCTTGTGGTGACTTAATATTTGAGTGCTTTTTTTGTCCCACTGAACGAATTCTTCAGATGTGAGAAATGAGTCCTGCTATTAGAAGTCAGTCATTTTGTGCTCACCTCAAAAAAGTTTACAAGGCGCAGGGGGCCTGTTTGCATTCCACAATGTTGTAAAAGCCCTGCGAGGCTGACCTGAAGGAATTGTTGATCATGAAATGAAAATGTAAGATGAAGGTGACCGCGCTGTTGGTCAACATGCTTAAAGGCACAGAACTGTCTTTATTTGCTGGCCTCTGAGCTTTCTGGAAGGTGGTGGTTCATTGCTAGTTGTATAATAAGTATGCTTTTACATCTCTGCTGCAGTACAATGAGATTGTGTTTACCCTTTGTCATACTTAAACGTCTAAGACCCTGGGGCCTTCACTTACTGAGTGTGTCCCCCAAACCTAACCCCCTGCAAATGCACCCCGCTTCCTGGAAAGCTGGCTGTTGGGCTCTGTGCTGTAGGAGAGCAGCCTGGGAGGCCTTGGTTCTCCCACATGCAAACCTAATCAGAGCCAGGCTGCCGCACAGTGGCCATCCTCATCTTGCCCTGGTGCTCTTCACCCCGGCTACAGACCTGCAGCTGTTTTCTGACTCCCTAGGGGAAGGGCACACTGAGACTTGTTAGCTGGTCCCCATCCAGCAGACAAAGCATTCCTTGATTCTTTCCCTGCTGAGTTCCATTTGGGGGCCCAGGGTAGGACCTTTTGGCCCTATCTCTAGAGCCAGCATGTCCCGAGCCAGAACACTGCTGTGCCCTGCACCGGTGCCCTTTCAGCTGCTTCCCTCCTGATTTCTAAGATCATTACTGCCACTGTAGGAATCTTGTGAGTTTGGGGAAAGAGTAATATTCAGCACCATGAGGCAGTTATCTAAAATTTATCTTGACTTTAGACACATTCTGTGCTAGATTTCTTCATTATTCAAACTATAAAGGATAGAACAGGGAACTCTGTTTCATTGTTGATCTTCACATAGGCATCCCTTCTGTCTCTCTGCCTAAGGTGAGCATACATCCCAGAGTGCCAGGACGGTCCTGGTTTGTGTCCATTGCATCCCATTGCAGGAAATGGTCATATACCATTTTGCTCTCAAAATCTTCCAGTTTGGACAGTAACCTGTATGGCCACCTTCTCCCTCATAGTCTACTATCTCAAAGACGTGCACTTGGCATTCCAGATAGTTAAAAAGCACACAGCAGAGCATTGAGGAATGTATTTCATTTTTACACTGTACTTACCTTGTTGAGTAGGGAAATCAGAGCTCTACTACTTTAACACTTTTTCAGGAGATTTAAAAGAGGTAGCATAGAAGTAATGCCATTATGGCCTTGGAAAATACTTAAGGAAATGGATATTGACCAATTGCTATATTATACTATAGTTTCTTTAGCTTCTGCCCTAAGGCCAATATTAATTTTGGAAGTTCCACAAAATAAATGGTTTTGTATAATCAGATTTTGAGAATTAGATTCCCATTAGTGAAGCAAGCCAGTCATGCCCCATACTGCTGGTTGAGGCATGCTAATTTGATTCCTGTTCTTGTCACTTATCTTCTGAGCCTGGGCTCGCTGGGAAAAATATTTTGAAGTTAAGTCAGTTTTAAAACTTAAAAATCTTAACGTAATAAGATTGAGCATTCCGAAATATATGTATACATACGTATACGTGTGTGTGCGTGCATGTCAGTGTAGCAACTCGGCTGTTCTGTTGGTAAGACATGAGCACAGTACGCACCAAAGTTAATACATGGGAGCTCACTGAGGGGAGGAGCTGGGCCCGCTCCTGCACATGGAGCGCTGCCCAGCCCATGTCAGGTAAGGAGCAGCCCTAAGCCATCATTTGCTGAAGGCCCTCCGTGTTCCTACATTCCACTTATATCTTCACTGTTTTTGTGCTTTCTGAACATATCATATTGAAGGCATTGGTAAAAATGATGAACTTGCAAGTGTTGATCAGCTGCTCTCAATGTGTGGTTTGAATGCCACTATTAGAGACAAAGTGAGTTGCTTATCACAGTCTCGGTAGTTGAACTGGCTGTATGCCACTTAGAATACAAAGTGACAGAATGTCTGTTCAGGTTTAGGGTGACCATCAGCTCCTGATTTCATTTATATTTGTATATTCCCTTTATGAGACTCTGAAATTTTGTCTCCATTGACCCTCATATACTAAACCTAGGTGCCAAGGGAGATTAATCTGTTGGACTCTGGAATGCTCAAAGATTATTGTTAGGGATTACATGTAAGATGCTCCTAAACCGTAATAACTGTTTTTGACTTAAGATAAACCTCAATACCTATAAAGAAACTTGTGTGTGTTACTCTGTAGAATGACCTATTGCTCAAGGAAGTTATATAATGAGTAATCTGTTAATAACAAGGGGCCTGTGTACTTAGTAGCTTAGTTTAAGCATAGCATATACTTCCATAAGGTTTTGAGAGCATTGTCTTAATACAGGATTTTCTTTTTTCCCAGTGAATTTTTGCAAAAAGAAATTTTTCAGTAGGTCAGAGCTGACAGGCTTTAGTTATTTATCACTTTTAGTTTGTTCATTCTCTTCTCTCTAACCATGATTAAACTAAGACAGTGAAGTAAAGTTACAATAAAAAATGTGGGTGAGAAACAAACAAACAAAAATTCCTGCCATAGGCCTAAGAATGATCACATTCTTCTCCAACAGACGGACAAGGTTGGGAAGGCCTTCAAGTACTTGGAAGCCATCCTGGCCTTTATTGAGTGTGGGATCGCCATGGAGGCCGAAAGCCCAGCATCCAAGTCCGCGTACGCTGTGTACTCAGAAACCGTAGATCTCATTAAGTAAGTGCCGTGTCGTTTTGCTGTCATCTCTAGTACTTTTCTTGCCTCACCTTTATTACTTTAATCCATTTGAACCTTAGTGTGAAGACAGCTCAGTAAAGGGGAGCCTTAGCATAGTGGGGGCTGGGGATGCAGCTCAGTGCTATAGCGCGTGCCTGGCGTAACTGGGTCTGACTACCTCATTGTGCCAAGGCACTGAGAAACACTTAGCTTTGCCAGGAGGGCATGGTTTTTGCAGTTTAGCTTTCTTATCAGATGCCCTCTGTGTATTCACCTGCATTTCAACAGGGGCCAGGTAAGGACACAACTGTACTTGGTTTCAAGTGGTAGATGAGGCCCTGGCCTGGTTTTCTGAATGGCCTGCATCGTTGTTGCTCAAAAGCCTCGTGTGTGTGTGTGTGTGTGTGTGTGTGTGTGTGTGTGTGCGCGCGCGCGCGTGTGTGTGTGTGTGTGCACGCGCACACACACATTGCTCTCATGTCTTCACATCTTCAGGAAAATCAGTACAATGAACCAGCATAGCAAGATGGGTTTGTGCCTGGGATTTTCATACTGCCTTTGTTTAACCTGATATACTTTTACATCTCCCTGTAGATTCACGATGTCATTAAAATCCTTCTCAGATGCGACAGCACCAACACAAGAGAAAATATTTGCTATTTTATGGTGTGTAATTTTTCCTTGTCTAAATAGAACTAAATCTGTTTTTATTTCCTTTGATGTTAAAAAAACTGATTTTGGAATTTGTTTTCTTAATGTGAAAGTGACAGTGAGAGGCAAATCAGTACATACCCTGGTCACAGGGTTTGTCCCACTGATAAGGGTTAGTACACGGCATCGGGCCTTAACCCAGGGTTTGGTCTTGTGGTTTCAATTATATCCTTGCACATTTGTGTTTTTCTGCCAATATTTATTTTTGGTGATGGTCTGAGCAGCGCAGTTAGACTCTTGAGATATGGTTCCTTGCACACATGAGGGAACCCCAGTGTGCTCAAGAGGCTACAGGGTTGACTGGCTGCTTTTCTGTGGGACAGCCCTGCCCACCAGGTCATACAAATGTCACTTTAACTTCTCTTTTTGTCCACAGCATGCGTTGTCAGTCCCTTTTGAACATGGCGATGTTTCGTTGTAAGAAAGACATAGCAATAAAGTATTCTCGTACTCTTAACGAACACTTCAAGAATTCTTCCAAAGTAGCCCAGGCACCTTCTCCATGCATCGCAAGGTAATTATAAGACTAATTTAAATGAGTTACAAATTAAGCCATTTCTTTATTTTCCTTTTGCTTTTGCAACTCTTTGTATACATGTACATGGCTTTGGCTTTTGAAAAATTGTATGCTTCATCTATGTGCTGATTTGCTCCACAGAATTAAATCATTAGTGCATTTCTGCCTTTTTGAGAGATAGTTATAAACCAAGATTTAGGTTGATTGGATAACACAGAAGACACAGTATTCCCCTCTTATCCATGGCTGATAACATTCCAAAGCCCCCAAGTGGTTATGTGAGGCCACAGATGGTACCACACCATTTATTTACTAGGCTTTTCCCATCCATGTCTGTAAAAGTTTAATTTATAAATTAGGCACAGTAAGAGATTAATAATAAGGACAGTGGTAGAGCACTTGCCTAGCATATGCCAGACCCTGGGCTTAATCCCCAGCACCACAGCAGCAGCAAAAGATTAACAACAGCAACCAATAATTACAACAGTATACTATGATAAAAGTTATGTGATGTGATTTCTCTTTTGAGTCAAGACAAATATTAATTTTTTCAGACCATGGTTGACTGCAGGTAACAAATCCTAGAAAGCAAAACCATGTATAAGAGGAGACTAGTATAATTGCAAAGAATATAGAGACAAAATTTTAGAGCTTTGAGGATCTTTTTTTTTTTTTTTGCGGACTGGGAATTGAACCCAGGGGTGTTTT
Source organism: Glis glis (assembly GCA_004027185.1). NCBI lineage: Eukaryota > Metazoa > Chordata > Mammalia > Rodentia > Gliridae > Glis > Glis glis. The sequence continues at coordinate 14,974 of PVJS01010214.1, read as the reverse complement.
ACCTCCGAGCTACACCCCCGGCCCTATTTTTTATACTTTATTTTGAAACCGGGTCTCATGAAGTTGCAGAGGGCCTCACTAAGTAGCTGAGGCTGGCCGCGAACCCGGATCCTGCGGTCTCCACCTCCCAAGTACTGGGATTACAAGCGTGTGCCACCACGCCTGGCTAGCTTTGAGGATCTTTAGATATGCCTAAGAGCACAAAACAACCAGAAGCCAAGCCAGTAGCTTTTCTCCTTCTCTGTGATGCATCTTCTTGGCATATCAGTAATCAAGAACTTTCCAGAAACACACACCTTCTACCCGCTCTAGGACCCACAGCAGTGATACTTAGAATGAAGCAGTTATATCTACTAGCAAAATTTGGCGGCGGGGGTGGGGGGAGGCATTCCACCTCTGAGCTACACCCCAGCCCTATTATGTTTCATTTGGAAATAGGGTCTTGCTATGTTGCTTAAGCTGGCTGTGAACCTATGATCCTCCTGTCTCAGCCCCCCCAAGTACTGGGATTACAGGCGTACGCTGCCACACCTGGCTTCTACTAGCAAAATTAATTCTCCCAGTTTGTGAACTACAATTGTTCACCTGCTGTAATATGTTGGAACACAGAATCTGTGTTGTTTGTAAATTGAAAATGGAGCATTCTTCCCTGTAGTCCTTGCCTAGTATTTTTTTTTTAATTTGGTCATATTCCTTGGGAAGTTCCCAATACTGATAGGTTTTGCTATTTTAAGAGCATCGCTTACAAGACTGCCCCATTTCCAGCAACTCAAAAGAAGAGCCTCCCATATGGCCTCTCTTAAAAAAAGAAAGTCCTGATTGAGAAGTAACTTCTTGTGAAAATTTCATGACTCCCACTCCAAGATATTCTAAGCTAATAGGTTGTCAATCAATCACATCCTTTTAGATAACTCCTTCAGCCATCTGCCCAGCAAGAGCCCCTCCTTCATGCCAACCCTTGTCGCTAGTGGGGACGCAGCAGTAAGCAAAGCAGACTCGAGTGGCTGGCTTTGGGAAGCTTTTCTCTCTAGTCCTTGGAAATGTGTGTCTGCTGGGTGTGCTTAGGATCCGGGCAGCCCATGGGGCAGACGCCACATCATGAAGTGCTACCGCTGACCCATCTTTCCACCTTAGATCCACTCACTTTTTTATGTCTGATTTCCCTGGCCTTTCTCATTTGATCCACATTGAGACCCATGTTAATCTCCATGTCTAGATATTTAGCCAAGGGCAGAGTAAAGATAGATTGAGTTTCCTGATGCTCAGCCTCCTCATAGTCTGCCCTGGGTCAGTTCATTGGTTGAGATTGCAGGAATTTGCCAAGAGCCTATCTGTGCTAAGTGCTGGTAATGCAAAGAGTAATAAGGTATGGTCTCACCTTCCTGGTGCTGTGACCCAGGAAAAGGAAGATAAATGCAGTTGTGGCAGAAAGGAAGGAAGCTCTGCTATATCCACAGCATCTCAGAATGTCAGATGCAGAGTAGGAGCTGGGCGTGGTGGTGCACACCTGTAATCCCAGTACTGGAAGGCTGAGGCTGGAGGATCACACAAATAGGGCAGGGGGTGTAGCTAGGAGGTAGAAGCCCCTGGTTCAATCTGCAGTAACACACACACACACACACACACACACACACACACAAAGATGCAGAGTAGGGGCTCAGTTTAGTGTTTAGTGAATGAACTGAATAATGTTTATACATATTTGTGTGTGTGTGTGGAGAGAGAGAGAGAGAGAGAGAGAGAGAGAGAGAGAGACTAAACATAAGTTGGAATCAGGCACAGGAGGGGAGGGGATAGGATTCCCCGCAGAGGAAGCAGACTGTGCGAGGACATAGAGAAGTGTATTCAGAATACAGACGAGTCCACCAGTATGTCTCTCTGACCTTGTAGGCGTGACTTTAGCAGTGATTATTATTTTAGCGGGTGCACCCAGAAACTTTGGGACTGGAAATCTGTGCTCTGGGAGCTGAGTGATGAACCAAGTCTTCTGTCTTCTTTTCCACCTTCCAGAAGCACAGGCACACCGTCTCCTCTCTCCCCGATGCCTTCTCCTGCCAGCTCTGCAGGGTCCCAGTCGAGTGCTGGCAGTATGGGGAGCGGCGGGATGACGGCCACCATCAGTACCCCAGTCACCATTCAGAACATGACCTCTTCCTACGTCTCCATCACGTCCCATGTCCTGACTGCCTTCGACCTTTGGGAACAGGCTGAGGTCCTCACGAGGAAGAATAAAGGTAAAGAGCTGTGTGGTGGACTTAGTGGGTCATGCAGATTGGGAGGGAATGTTGTTGGTCTGTGTTTTGTGTTTAATTTCTTGAAGAAAAGGAAACACACAGCTATTTACTCTCCTTTTTTTGCCATTGTGCCTTATGACCTGCTTACAGTCCTAGGCTTGGGGCTCTGCAGCACGGAGCTGGAGCTCTATGGCTAGTTCTTAGTAAAACCAAATTAAAAGTGGCCTTTGCACCTTGGCCCTTTGCAGTTCTGATACCGTCATTTCAGCTTGCATTGAAACGCTAGCCAAAGGGCAAAGCAAACGAAGACTGAAAGTCACTAGCTGCTCCTAGACACAGCACATTTGAGAGATGAAGCTCAGCACAACCCCAGTGCTGAGTTTGTTTTCAGCGTATGTGAAGAAGAAAGTTTAGCTACAGTAAGAGAAATACAGCATAGCGGATGTTTTTGAGTCTTGTTTGGGGGAAAGAAGGCCCTTGGAGAAATTCAAGGTTTAGGAGCCCCAAAGCATGCAGTTGGGGAACAGGCTGGTGTGAGTGCCAGCTACCACTAAGTAAATGCTCACGTATCTGAATGCTGAGTAAGGCCATTACAGTTTTCTTCCTGGCCGTAGGAGAAGAAGGCAGCCAGCTGGCTGTAGTCTCTAAATTGCCCAACAGCCTCTGAGAGCTTTATCTTTAACAAAATAATAATGCTTTTAACACAGTTTGTGTTTTTTGCTTTTTTCCATTCACACATCCATTTGGTCCAAATGTATAAATTGGGTGGTTTTTTTTATTTTTTTTATCCTTTATTTTGAAACCGGGTCTCACAAAGTTGCAGATGGCCTCACTAAATAGCTGAGGCTGGCCACGAACCTGTATCCTCTGGTCTCCGCCTCCCAAATACTGGGATTACAAGCGTGCGCCACCACGCCCGGCTAAATTGGGTGTTTTAAAAGTGCCAGCTGCTGTGCTAGGCAGGCATCATGGATTCAAGTCTAGAGCAGACCTAGTCTGTGTCTCATAGAAGGATGTAAAGAATCAGCAAGCAATTATGATAGATTGGGATTTTTTGTTGTGCTAGATGAAGTGCAGAATATTATGAGGAAATAGCTTCTAGAACCTTTACTTTTTGTGTTTCCATTTAAATTTTTATGTGTGTGCATATGTATTTACTGGTTTTTTTTTTTTTCTTTGCAGAATTCTTTGCTCAGCTCAGCACAAAAGCCTGCACCTTGGCCCTCAATAGCAGTTTGGTGGACCTGGTACACTATACGAGACAGGGTTTTCAGCGGCTAAAACAAGTAACCAAAACACCTTAATGGAAGTCCAAGTTGACTAAATGCCTTGGGAACTTTTTTTGCACATTGGAAGCCTCAAAAACAGTCTTGACATTGTCTCATCAGGATACCAAACTTAAGAAGAGAAGCAGCCTGAGGCGGCCAGGGTGTTTGTCGGCTTACAGTCTCAAGCACTGTGTGGTCGTTGGTTGGACACTGTGGTACTACAGAAGCAGGGGTGGAGGTCAGCCCCAGAGACGATCTTGCCTCTTCTAACTAAGGACAGAAGTGCAATGTAGCCCGGTGGGCATCTGAATGGTCTAGAAACATTTCCGTGGTTTTGTTGTTGTTGTTTTTGTTTTGTTTTTTAACCAGTAGGATGCAAGTTGCAAATAAAATGAGAAGCTGTTTCAACTCGGAAAGCAAATTCACATTATCTCAGTAGCCACACTAGTCCATTCCCAGAAGGAATTTTTTAAACAATGAATTTTGGTGAAGGGTTTTGTGGATGTTTTACTTTCAAGTTTTTGGGGAAATACTTTATAATAAGTCCTAATGGCCACCTGTACAACGAAAGTCGTGAAGGACTTTACTGTACCCCACTTTATGCCGGTGAACAGTGGCTTTGATAATACTAAGTATTGTCATAATTTAGAAAACTGAAGGCAACCCCCTACCACCTGGAGTACTGCACATTCACCCCGGCTCTGATTTCAGCCTGAGCAGCGGAGGAGGAGCACTGCACACGAGAGCCATCTCGAGATCCCCGCGGGCTCCTGGAGGGCTGCCCCACTCCTGCTTCCTGCTTCCCTGGAAGAGACTAGCTAACAGGGCAGTCACCATTGACTACATTCTGAATTTCCCACCTTGGGAAAGAAGGGAACCAACATTTGTACCTGACCAGATGGCCCTAGTGCTTTTTGATTTCTGTTGAAGTAGAGCCGGAATTTGAAGTGCTGGTCGGTGGTCTACAGCTATGTGGGTAACTCCTGCCCTCCCAACTCAGAGTTTTGTGAGTGAACAAAGAAAAATGAAATCTACTTCTTAGAGAGGCTCTATTTTTCTGTGATGAATTATTTTATATTTATAGCAAAACTAAACCTTCAGCACCCTTGATTGTCTAGAGAAATTAACTGAGAGGATGTGGAGATATGGGGGATTAGTTAGACTTTAAAAAAAAATGGTCACCACATGCCTTCATCCCAGTGTTCTCGGTCAACTTGATGTGATTTGGTTGAAGATGAACCGTGGCCTTCCCATAAGCTATCGCCATACTATCTACGTGAAACCAGGTTCGTTTTGAATGACCTAAAGCGACAGAACACAATCAGAATTCCCACAAGCACAGATTTCTTTTTCATTGAAACTTTGAAGGTTGTTAGTGGAAATAGTCTTTTGAGTGCAGTATTTTTTAAAAGCCAATTCTTTTTATCCCTTTAGGAAGAAGTAGAATTTGCACATGTATTAAAATTGAGGAGTGAGTGTTATCTCTATAACTAATTGGCTTATTTTTCTCCCCCTTCACCCATTCTTCACCTCTACATGTTCTTTGTAGCTGAGCATGTTTCACATTTTCATATTTATTGGCGACGAAGGGAAAAACCATCTTTATAATGAGGATGCTTGCGGTGTCTCTGGTGCACGCTGGAAGCTCCTTGGTGGTTTGGTGAATGTGCAAGGGATGCGCTGAGGCCAGCAGTGATGCTCCTTTTCCCAGCGTGCATTGTTGGTGTGGAGTTGTTCTGTGTCTTCTCCAGCTAGGCGAAAGCCAGAGAATGACAGTGGTGCTGATTCTGAGCATTAAGCCTTGATGTGTGATCCTCGTGAAGCAGTTGCCTTTATTGATGCTCTAAAGCAAAGCAAAGCAAAGCTATGGTCTTTTTAAACTACTAGTTAAAAAAAGAAACTGTTGTTAAAGGAACAATAATTGCCTGCTAGGTAGTATGTGTGGTATTGTGTGTGCGTCTTGTGTGGGGGGACAGGCACCAGAATCAGGCTCACGTGATTATTTAACATGGTTTTCCCTCACTCCCTTGGCCTACCCCACCACTCCCTGAAACAAGCTGCCAGTCAGTTGGGAAGAGCGATCACGCGGGGTTTGATCCATGCAGATTGTGCCGGAGCGTGCGTGTGTTCCCTCAGCAAGCCACAGTGCTCCCTGGACGCAAGACATTTCCAAGGAGATTTCTCAGCCAGTTCTAAAAGAACAGATTGCTTTTTCAGTGGCCTTATTCTTTTTTTTTTTCTCCTTAAATCTATAGTAAAATTATATCTGTCCCTTGAAAAAACTAACGAACCTGGACAGATCAGTTTGTACTATTTTGGTTATTGGATACTTCTGATTCTTATTACAACACTCATCGTACTTAAAGAGAATTCCTAGTGGCTACCTTTTTAATGGAGTACATACACGGTAGTGGCTGATGAAGCCTTAGTGATCAAGGACTTTTCACTGTTACAGTGCATAGAGGAATCTGGAGGGTTTTTAAACCATTCGCACTTTTTCACTGCATGCTTACAATTCCCCAAAGCAAAGTTTGTACCAAGGTAGATAATTTGAGAGGATTAGCTTATAAAATTAAGGCTTTGAATATGTGAAGTGCTCATGACAGCAGTAATAGGGCACACTTCATAGACAAAACATCTTAAGGAGTGAAAATAGAGTGTAAATCTTGCCTTTGCCACTACAGGGTGTGTGTGTGTGTGTGTGTGTGTGAGAGAGAGAGAGAGAGAGAGAGAGATAGAGAGAGAGAGAGAGAATATGAGTGAATGAATGAATGAATGAGCATGGAAGAACACTGTTTTACTTTAAAAAGCCTCAAATGTCTCTTCCCTTCTGGAGATAGTTAAAATGTGAATTGATGAATTTAAGAGCCTTACTAAATAATGAAAAACACTTAAGAAATTTATCAGATTACACTTAGTTAAGGTTGTGCAAACATAGACCACACGGTAACAGTGTGTGGAAGGGTCCAGCAAGCAGTTATCAGGAATAAATTACAATAGGAGGATAATTTGTCTGATGTTGTGATTTGATCAAAATACTGAATGAGAAAAGCATCTGATTTTATTTAAACAAAAGGACCTTTATCTTGTAGATCTGTTGTTTTAGCCAAAATGTATAGATATTTCCCTTAGACTTACCTCCCTTGTTCTGTGTTCATTAATTCATGATCTCAGGATGTTTAGAAGCTAACAAACTCTTCCTTTCTCTGGCTGAAAACTTGCCTTAGTTGGTACCTTACATATTAATGTTAGTATAATTGGGAGGTTACCCTTATGATTCCTGTTTGGGAACTTGGAAAAGCAAAAAACCCACTGTGTCATCCACAACTGTTATCTCTGATATACAAAAGGATAAATATACATACACAAATATAGATGATAAGAGATGATTTAATTGGACATATTGGTTGTGCCTTTGTTGATCAAACCTAATTTTGAAATAATGCTATGTTTTGCTACAGCTTCAAGGGATGTTACATGGGTCTTATATCTTTTGTGTTATCACAAAAGAATAACTTTATAAAGTTTGAAGTGTGTTTGTGCCTCTTATGGTAAATGCATTGGGCTTTTTTTATGTATTTTGAAATTTTTCTAAGTCTCCTACTAGATTCTACCTTTTTTAATGATTCATTTCCCCCAACACTACAAAATATCTTTGAAAAACTTTACCACTTTATCTGTTACATTCTTTCCCACAGATTAGCAGTAAAATCTTGCAAGAATATTTTGGGCTTCTTTTAGAAATATAAAAGTAGACATTTTCTTACTGCAAAGTGAAAGTTACATATTGCAACTGTGGAGAGATGCCAGGATCCATTATGGTGGTACTTGTTCTTTATTTCCCCTTTTTCTTTCTTTTTTTTTTTTTTTTTTTTTTGCAGTACCGGGGGTTGAACGCAGGGGCGTTCTACTTCCGCACTACACCCCCGGCCCTATTTTTTATCCTTTATTTTGAAACCGGGTCTCACAAAGTTGCGGAGGGCCCCACTAAATAGAGAGAGAAAGAGAGAGAGACAGGGAGAGAGAGAGAGAGAGAGAGAGAGCGAGCTGAGGCTGGCTGTGAACCCGGATCCTGCGGTCTCCGCCTCCCAAAGTACTGGGATTACAAGCGTGCGCCACCACGCCCGGCCTATTTCCCCTTTTTCTAACAAAGGTTGCCTTCTTTGTTTTTGGTCCCATTTGGAAATACTGGATGCAAGGATTCTCCTGTGCCTTTATTTTCTGTTCTCTTGTTGGAGGGAGGCGGAATGGCAGTAGCTTGGTGTTGGCACTTCCCCTTTGCAAGTTGCAAGTGGTATTTCTGCCACGTAACCCTCAACTATGCAATCTAGTTGGGTTGGTTTCTTGGTGACTGAGAATACACATCTCTTCTTAAATTGTGAGCATCGGCCATGTTTTTTACTTCTTATTTATGATGCATTGACAAGCACGATCTACCAATTTTCTTTAGGCGGCTGTAAATTTCTTTTTGTCCTGGGGGGAAAACACACTATATTCTGTTGCCCTGTGCATCAGACATCACCAGGTACTGTGGTGGGTAGAGAAGTGCCCATACTTCTCCAACTAAGAGGGAGCCTCAGAGGGCAGGAAGGAAACCCTACAGCTCCGAGTGAGCCTCTATATTAATAATCCGCCTGGGAGGAGCAGGGAATAAGACCACTGACAGCAAGGCTGGCCGAGCTGTGCCATTGGAGCAGGTCGTGGCCGACCTATGGAGGACTTGTTTGCTTAGCAGTCGTGGTGTAAGCAGTGCTCAGCACAGGCAGTATTAAGGTTGCCTTGCCTTTAGTTCAGGCCATGACACGTATTGTTCAGATTACTGCACATCCTCCCCTCAGATACCAAGTATACACTGTTCACGTCGGAGTGTGTGCGTGTGTGTGTGTATGCATGTGTCCCAAATCTTGTTTAAAAAAATTTTTTTTCTGAATGTGATCATGTTTTGGATGATACCTGAGCAGGGTTGCCTTTTTTTATTTATTACCATTATATATTATATTATATTATATATATTTTTGCTTTCTTATAACTTTAGAGGAAAGTCAGATCTTGGTATTATGAAAATTGTTTAATGGGAATAAATTTTCCAGTTGATAAATGAAAATCACTGGGCTATCTTTAAAATAATGAGTTTTTCTTTCATTACTGTGGAATAATGTGCCAGCTATCGTCAACACGATGAATTTGTATGTAGGGTAGGAAAGCAATGATACTCTCATTGGGAAGATGTGCAACACGAATCAGTGGGACTCCGTGTACTTTATCTACTCCAGCAATGGGACTGCAGCTTGGGGCTTTTGTGAATAAAATTTAGCTGCCTTGTATAGTCCTTTGAAAGAGACATGTGTGATCTGTGAGAGATTATAGTTTTTTTTTTAGAAGAAAAATTTGCAAAAGATCTTTCCAAAGATAATGTGCCACAGATCTTTTGTTTGTTGTTCTCTGTAATGAGGATTAAGTGCTGTTTAAAAAAAATGTAATTGATTTGTTCATCTTCAAATTCTTTCCTTTTCACAAGAGGATTGAGCTGTTAAAAAAATTAATAAAAATTTAGAGAAATTGTTGGAGTCGAATCCTTGCTTTTACTACTTTGCCTGAATAAAGTGATTGTTACAGGTGCCCTGTGAAATCGCCATCTGTGGCCAAGGAGAGTTTCACTTGAAATAATATGCTCTGGTTCACAGTAGGTATTTATTGCTGAAACGGGGAAGGAAATCGGTCAGGGGGAGCTCATCCTTCTGTGTGGCTTATTCTCAAAAACATAAGCACACACACCTGAGCCTGATGTTTCACTGTGGCTTCTCCTGACATCAGCTGCCAGGTGAATCGATGACCAAGTTTGTCTGTTTTCCATTTGTTTGTCAGGTAGACACATTTGTAGAATGTTGGTATTGAATCTAAAGTCTACCTGGAGTCGGGCATGGTGGCGCACGCTCGTAATCCCAGTGCTTGAGTGGCTGATACAGGAGGATTGCAGGTTTGTGGCCAGCCTCAGCAATTTAGCAAGGCCCTCCGCAATTTAGTGAGACCTCATTTCAAAAGAAAAACAACAAAATTGGGCTGGGGATGTAGCTCAGAGGTAGAATTCCCCCTGGATTCAATCCCCGGTCCAACACACACAAAAAGTCTATCTGGATTTTTTTTCTCTCTCTCTGCCACCACTAAAGAAATCATCTCAGTAGTTTCGTTAAATCAGAAAAGACCTAGGGGCTTATTGCTTTTTTTTTTTTTTTTTTTTTTGCAGTGCCAGGGATTGAACTCAGGGGTGTTTTACCTCCGAGCTACATCCCCGGCCCCATTTTTTATACTTTACTTTGAAACCGGGTCTCACGAAGTTGCGGAGGGCCTCACTAAATTGCTGAGGCTGGCTGCAAACCCAGATCCTCTGGTCTCGGCCTCCCAAGTACTGGAATTACAAGGCTAATTGCTAATTATGTGGCCTTGGACAAGTTTGAGCTATCTGGGTTGGTCTTTTCATTTACAAACTGTTGATACAATAATCTACCCAGTAAGGTGGTAAGGGTCACAATAGATGATATATAGAGTGTTTTGCATATGCCCAACATAATTACTCAAAAGCTGGTGGCTATTTTAATCCCCTTCCCCTCAGCGACACAGTATCCCAACCTTTCCCTAAACCCTGATAAAGAACTTACTCCCAGCCGGGCGTGGTGGCGCACGCTTGTAATTCCAATACTTGGGAGGCTGAGACTGGAGGATCCTGGTTCGTGGCCAGCCTCAGCTACTTAGGCCGTCCGCAACTTAGTGAGACCCTGTTTCAAAATAAAGAATAAAAAATAGGGCTGGGGGTGTAGTTTGGAGATAGAATGCCCCTGGGTTCAGTCCCCAGTACTGCAAAAAAAAAAAAAAAACTCCCTACTGTAGCTGTTTGTTTTCTTTCTTCCCTCCTCTCCCTCCTCCTCCCCTTCTTTCTTTCTCTTTCACACTGGAGATTGAACCCAAGGGTGTTCTACCTCTGAGATATACCTCTAGCCCTTTTTTATTTTTTATTTCAAAACAGGGTCCCACTAAGTTGCAGAGGGTCTCACTAAATTGCTGAGGCTGGCCTCAAACCTGTGATCTTTCTGTCTCATCCTCCCAAGTACTGGGATTACAGGCGTGTGCCATGGCACCCAGCTCATCCCTTTTTCTGTCAGGTCAACCTCCACTTGTGTTGGTCCTGATGAACAAACATGGACACACCCTTGGCATGCTCATGGTAAAGCTGCCAAGTCAGTCACTGTTGTACAGGCATGCGATGGCAAGTGTGGGAAAGGGGATGTGTTTGAGAGAAACTACAGGGAAGAGATCCAGTTTGAACTAGATCTTGGAAGATGAATCATCAAATCTGGGTGTGTGACAGTTTTCACAAAAACTTGTCAGGTCTTATATTAACTAAATATCAATACTACTGGTCCTGGTGTGGTGGTACCAATTTATTTAACCAACCACCTGGTTGGACACATTATTTCTAATCTGGGGATATTCTTTCTATGACATCCCTGAAACAAAGAATTTGGACAAATTTCAAGCTATTTCCTTGGGATAAATACCTAGAAGTGGACTGTAAGGTGAAAAGATACATTTCCCCATACTTTGTTTTGAAAAAATCGCCAACATATAGAGAGAAGCAGAATAGTATAATGTCTACATATATACCTACTATCTAGATTTAACAATTAACATTTTAATGTAAATATTTATTCTAAATAGGTAAGACGTAGACATTGTATTTCAGCACGCATCTCTGCACACTTGACAGTGTAACCACAATACTGTTACAGCATCTGAGAAATACTCCACATCTAATATTCAATCCATGTTTGAATTTCTGCAGTTGTCCTCAAGCTGTCTTGTAGCATATGTTTTGGACATGGGTCCAACCACATTTCATGCATTACATTCGGTCATTATGTCTCTCTATTATTAATCATGAACAGTCCTTCCCTCCCCTATCCTGAATTTGTTTCCCCCAAAGTGTCTGTTAATCAACTCCTCTGTCTCCCATAAAGTGGAAGTTGCATCCAGAGATTTGATCATATTTGGCAAGAATCTTTCAGATGATGATGTGCACCATGCCAATTGCATCCAGTCACCAAACATGCTTCTTTTGCTATTGGTTATGCTATCTTTGTAAAGAGATGATCGCCAAAAGAATGCCCCCTTATTAATAGACTTTTCTGTCCCCACAACCTTTCACTGAGGCAATTTCAGCACGCAGTGATGATCTTTACTTGAGTCAGTTACTTCACTGGGAGCTGAGAAATGAAGTTTATTTTACAGGCTTTTATTTTCAAATCACCAGAGAGAAGTTGTGTTTTCAGAGCATCTCTTTTCCTACTCCTTCACCATTCCTGGGTACTGTTTGGAATATGGGAAGGGAAAAACCTACTCAATTTGATGGGTGAGGAATGGTGTGATGTTTCATATATCAGTTTGATGGTACTGAGTCAATTTCCTTCGTCTGCTGGCATTGGCAGAGCATGAGTTACATGATCACCACTCCACGTGCAGTTCACAAGGCCAGCTTGAAGCCAGGCGTGGTGGTACATGCCTGTAATTCTGGTATTTGGGAGGCTGAGGCAGGAGGATTGCAGTTGGAGGCCAGCCTTGGTGACTTAGCAAAACCCTGTTTCAAAATAAAAAATAGGGCTGGGGGTATAACTCAGAGGTAGAATGCCCCTGGGTTCAATCCCCAGCACCACACAAAAAAAGCAAGCTGTCTTGATATGAGGAAAGTTGTTTTTACCTAAATCATGTGGAATAAGTTCACTGCAAGGAAGGGTTCTGTTAAGGAGGAAGGAGATGCCAAGCAGGCTAGAAGAAGGCATCTTTTTGTGACTTATTACAAATATTTGTCTTTTATTACACATTTCCAAATTATCTTTTGCTTTTTAGCTTTTAAATTTAAAGTAGGTGACTTTAAGTAGCATCCTTGTGGTCTCTGCTTCTGGTGTCTCCATGGGGTAAGAGGCTGTTTCCCAGCCACTGTGCAGGGCAGCTCCACTACCACGGAGCACTGGCAGCAGTTCTGTGGAGAAGTGGTACTCTCCCTGTGGGTCCTGCTCAGTCTTTTTATTAGCAAATAGGTATGCATTTTTGGTGCCTGCAGGACTTGAACAGACGTTTGTTCACAACTTGCCTGTTGGGAATGTACATTGTCACAATCCAGCCTACTTTTAATAAAGTCAACGAGGTGGTGCTCAGAATCCCCAAATCCATTCCCAACAACTTTGCAGCCCAATGGGTCTTTTCCAGAATACAATCGGAGGTTTATCTGCTGTTACTTTGGTTGTGATTAGGTAATTGTACTGTCTGCTCTGTCTTGTCTTAGGAATAGAACTCTGTGAGCATTTGTGGTTTTCCAGTAGACCACACTCAGCTGAAAGTAAGACTTTAGTGAGACATGAAGGCTCTGATAATAGAGGCCTTTGCCCTTCTAACAGACTGGAGGGCGGACCTTGAAATACTTTCCAAACAGACATTTCTATTTTAGCTTTAAAAGACCATGTGCCTCTCTGGATAAGTGCTTTAAATCACCCTTCTTTATGACTGGGACCACTCCTAACATTTTCTTTACCTTATTTCATGTGCAGGGGGAAGAGACAATAATGGGTTTATATATCCCATTGCTAAATATTCCTGTAAATTATCCTCTAAGCAATAACACACACCAAAAGCAAAAATCAGGTCACACACACGTTTTTCTCCATGTACTCACACTAATGGATGTGGAAACCAAACATACTCGACTGAATGGACTCCAGACAAGAGCCTTCAGTTGACTCGTGCCTCCAGTTGACCCAGTGCCCAGGATTTCGAGGGCGATCTCAAGAAACTGAAGGGAGGTGATTTTGCAGAGGCTCCCAAAAAATAACGCTGTACTGATGGGATCCGGTGCACACATCTTTGTGGATTCTTACAAGTATTCTATTGGACAAATTCCTGAAAGGGAAATTTCTAGGTCAAAGTGTAAGCCAAACTTAGTAAATATCTTGATGCCATCAAACTACTTTTCCCCCCAACTGTGGATAAACTTACAATGTGGCCAGCTGTGAGTGTAATGTAAAAAGCAATATTATACTGCTTATTTACATTTATCTAATGACAAATGAAGCTGATCATTTTGTCACAAGTTTATTGGCATTTTGCAGTGCTGGGAATCAAACCCGGGGCCTCACATGCTAGGCAAGCATTCTACCATTGAGCTATAGCCCCAGCCCCTGGTCGCTTTATTTCTGATTCTGAGTTGTGTACTTTTATCATCTTCTAGATTTTCCTGCCAACTTGCAGGTTAAAGGGGTTGGAGCAGGTTTTTGATTGCCTGCAACGCCCCCTCATGACTCTTCCTGAGTGTGCGCCATTGCCTGCATCTCACTAGACATGTGAGCTGCTTACAACAGTTCAGACTCCCATGCATGCCACTGACTCAGGGTCTTTATTTGGAGTTCCACTGATCCTTTGTGTGTGTGTGTGTGGTACTGGGGATTGAGCCAAGAGGCATTCTACCTCTGAGCTACACCCTCAGCCCTTTTTTAAAAAAAAATTTTTTTTTGGTGGTGGTACTGGGTGTTGAACCCAAGGGCATTCTACCTCCAAGCCACACCCCTAGCCCTAATTCTTATTTTTAAACAGGGTCTCCCTAAGTTGCTGAGGCTTGCCTTGAACCTGCGATGCTCCTGTCTCAGCCTCCCAAATACTGGAATTACAGGTGTGTGCCACCATTCCTGGCTAATTTTTTTTTTTTTTTTGCGGTACTGGGGATTGAACCCAGGGGCATTCTACTTCCAAGCTACACCCCCAGCCCTATTTCTTATTCTTTATTTTAAAACAGGGTCTCACTAAGTTGCAGAGGGCCTAAGTAGCTGAGGCTGGCCGTGAACCTGCGATCCTCCTGTCTCAGTCTCCCAAGTATGTACCTCCATGCCCAGCTAATTTTTTGTTTTGAAACAGGGTTTCACTAGATTGATGAGATTCTTGCTATGTTACTGAGGCTGTCCTCAAACCTGCAATCTTCCTTTTGTCACCCTCCCAAGAACTGGAATTATAGGTGTGCACCACCATGCCCGGCTCCCATTGATCTTTAAAACTATTTGTCTAACCGGGCGTGGTGGCACACGCTTGTAATCCCAGTACCTGGGAGGCTGAGACAGGAGGATCGCAGGTTCACAGCCAGCCTCAGCTACTTAGTGAGACCTTCCGCAACTTAGTAAGACCCTCCTCAACTTAGTGAGACCATTTCAAAAAAAGAATAAAAAACAGAAGCCGAGCCGGGCGTGGTGGCGCATGCTTGTAATCCCAGTACTTTGGGAGGCAGAGACTGGAAGATCCGGGTTCGCGGCCAGCCTCAACTCTCTCTCTCTCTCTCTCTACTTAGTGAAGCCCTCCACAACTTCGTGAGACCCAGTTTCAAAAATAAATAAATAAATAAATAAAGGATAAAAAATAGGGCCGGGGGTGTAGCGCGGAGGT